>JBAKBP010038726.1:0-15822 GCA_037953745.1 Lithodes maja
GGTTACTCCGTCCTCCCCAGGGGCTGTACATTTCCCATGTTTAATAGCTCGAAGTAGTTCATCCCTAGTAAACATTACATCAGTGTTATCCCCTGTATTTAAAGCGTTCATAATTACTTCTCTCCTGTCCCCTTCCAATTTATTTACTGCCTCTTTGATTTCCTGAGGTATACTGTCTTTGCTTGACGCGAGTGACCATTTCTTCATTAGCTCGTTAGCGAATTTTTCAGGAGTCGGGTGTGCCACATTATCGATTTTCTTTCCTTTAACTTTTTTAACCTCTTTCCAAATATCACCTATATTTTTACTATTTCCGATATTATTTGTAAAATTCGTCCAATACTCCCTTCTAACTTCTTTTCTAGCCTCCCCGCAAATTTTTGCTGTCTCCAGCAACGTGTTTTTTGCTTCGTCCTCCCTTCCATCGTTTACCCATTTTCTATGCGCGACCTTGAGCATTTTGTTCCAACCTTGGAGGACTTTATCGTGGGCATATTTATTATTGTTCGGCAGTTTTCTTTTCTTTGTCGTCTGAACATTACGGCTTAATGAGGTTTCTATAACTTTAATCATGTCATCATAGAAAGATTCAATTGATGTAGGATGATAATTACTGTACCATTTTTTAATATATTCAATAAAGTTTTGTATATCGTCTTTTGGAAGCCTTAGTTTTTTTCTATTGGCCCCGAAAGCTAGTTTCCCTAGTGGAATTTTAATATCAAGAGCAAAATGATCACTGAGTAGTTCAGCCTCTACTACGCAGCTTCCATCCAGCCCTTGTCCATTTAGTATAAAAGCGTAGTCGAGTCTCCCTCCCTTAATATGGGTTGCTTCTTCCGATCCTAGTAATTTAATGTCTTGGTAATCTTGTACAAATTGATAAAATCTTCTACCATTCGTATTTATTTTCCCGTCGAATTCAAATTCATTATATCTAGCGTTTAAGTCCCCAGCGACAAGAGTAACCCCATTATACAAACTATCAGGCAGAGCACTGGCATGAAAACAGTTTTGTGATATATATACGTTAACGATATTAAGGGTCCCTTCTTTTAAATATAGTTTTACTGAGACTGTTTCGATCCCCTCTGATTTCATGGGCGCCTCTATTAACTCTGAGGGTATGGAATTTTTTACATATGTGGAAACTCCCCTTATATTATCATCTGAAAATAATTGATATAGTTTATACCCATTGAGTTTTATTATACTACCATTCCTATCCCCAGTTTCCTGGAGAAGAATTACGTCAGTGTCGAACTTTGTTACATAATAATGAACATCGTGCATTCTACCACCTAAGCCATTCACGTTCCATGATATTATGTTTAGATGTTTATGATCCATTATGGTGATCAATGTCCATTGATCCAATAGTCAGCCCTTCCATATATTTAGTAAACTTATCTAAGCATGCTTGGATTTCTGTCCACCCCTCTACCACTTTTATTTTTATTTCTTCATTATTGCCGTTTTTTGCAAGAATTTGTCCTACGCTGCTTAGCCCATTCTCCATAAATTTATGTTGTTTCAATTTCACTACTTTCCCTTTTATATTTACTTCACAAGTTGTTCCGTTTTCTGTAGTTACCTTACTGTCCTGGGTTTTGGTTTCCTTCATTTTCTGATTTCTGGTGTTAGTTTGTTTTTCTGGACTTATGATTTCCACTTTACTTTCTCCCACTTTGTTGTCGCCATTTAATGTTTTTCTTGTAATTTTATTTACTGTTTTTTCTAAGTTTTCTATTCTATTTCCCAACTCACGGATAAACTTGAACATTTCCTTTGTTTCCTGCCACCTGGCCTCCTCTGAGTGGTTAAGTTGGCTCACCTGTGTGGGGTTGGTACTGCTACTCTGGCTGGCTGGTGAGGGGTCTCGGTCGTCAGCTGTTGGTACCCCTGGTCTCCTCCTTTCATGGTCGCTACCACTTGACCCTTGTGTTTGAGGAAGCTGTTTTGGTATTGCCCCTGTCTTTGGGTCAGAACGTCTTCCTCCAATCCATGGGTTTTCGTGATCAGGTGGCGGCGGTGGTTGATGGTAGCGTGGTTGATGGGACCCCCCCTGGTGTTGGTATGTCTCCCCCTCCTGGTAGCGTGTATGGGATATGTCACGGCCAAGGTCACGGCCACCGTTACTCCCAGGTTTCTTGGAACACTGGAAAGACCGGGCGTTGTGTTCCCCCCCACAGTTACAACAGTAAGGCACCACTCTAACGTTATTATTTATTTTGTCTCTACATTTGGCAGAGGGATGTCCTCTACCACAAAATCTGCACCTTGCATCCGCCTGGCAGGACCAAGCTTTATGGCCCCATCTACTGCAGTTCAGGCATAGGTCGACCTGTTCTTTGTATGGAGCTAAATATTTGTTACCTATGCCTGTCACAAATATTTTTTCGGGCATTTCCCCTTTTACAAGCGCTACTATTTGTGATCGGTCTTCCCCTTTTATTTGATTGCGCTTTGCCCATACAAATCGTGAATCGTCCAGGATATACGTAGGGTCAAGCCACACCGGATAGTTGAATATAATTACCTTGGTGTATTTCTCGCTGTCGTCAGGAACTTTGAGTGTGACTCCATTGTACCCCTCTGTTGTTAATAATTCTACTACTTCTTTGCTCCCCACAGTCAGGTAGGGTCTGTGTTTTCCTTCCTTGAGAAGTGGTAGGAAGGATTTATGCTCCCTCCCTAGCTTGACCGCCCACAGTACTTTCTCTTGGAAGTTCATTTTCAAATCATGGGGGAAGAGAAGTCTAGGCCGCTTCCCTGCCATATCGTCGGTAGTTCCTGGTCTCACCTCACCCTGTGCTGCCCCCTCTCCTAGCCTCTCCACGTCCCCATCTCCTCTCTCTTCTCCACGCGCTGCTTCCTCACCCTGCTTCTCTCCACGTGTCGTCACTCTCCTTTCTTCATCCTTCGTCTGATTCGCACCATTCTTAATTTTCTTACCGTATATTGGGTCTTCTTCATCGCTGCTCTTGTATTGAGCCTCGTTTGGTTTCCCTCTTCTCCGCTTCTCGCTCCTACTAGTCACTTGGGTGTACGGTTCCTGGGTGCACTCCATCTCAGTGTCCGTTTCATAAAAGTCTTTCTCCTGGGTGTTATTGTGCCATTCTGCTAGCAGAGCACTGGCTTCCACATTACTAGTATCCATTGTCCCTGTTTTTAAGGGTAAATGGTGTTGGACTAGCGGCAGACAGGCCGCCTGCCCACCTGCGACTTTCACTATTCACGGCAATTCAGGAGTCACGGGGAGAGCACTGTACTGTCCCGAGGTCAGAGGTCGACTCAGAGAGAGAGAGAGAGCCAGAGCGAGAGCGAGAGAGAGAGAGAGAACTTCTGACGTCACAAGATCTTATAATAATATTTTTGTGCTGAGTCGAGGGAAACCTTTATTGATGGCGGACTCAGAGCAAGAGGAATGCTGAATGGAATAGACCCCCAAAGTGTTTGATTCCTTTTAATTTACTATATATTTTTTTCATTTGCATTAAAGGGGAGGTATTTAGTTTGTTCCCTAGACCTCCATCAAACTTAAAATATTCCGTTAAGGGGAGGTATTTAGTTTGTTCCCTAGACCTCCATCAAGCTTAAAATATTCCGTTAAGGGGAGGTATTTAGTTTGTTCCCTAGACCTCCATCAAGCTTAAAATATTCCGTTAAGGGGAGGTATTTAGTTTGTTCCCTAGACCTCCATCAAGCTTAAAATATTCCGTTAAGGGGAGGTATTTAGTTTGTTCCCTAGACCTCCATCAAGCTTAAAATATTCCGTTAAGGGGAGGTATTTAGTTTGTTCCCTAGACCTCCATCAAGCTTAAAATATTCCGTTAAGGGGAGGTATTTAGTTTGTTCCCTAGACCTCCATCAAGCTTAAAATATTCCGTTAAAGGGAGGTATTTAGTTTGTTCCCTAGACCTCCATCAAGCTTAAAATATTCCGTTAAGGGGAGGTATTTAGTTTGTTCCCTAGACCTCCATCAAGCTTAAATATTCCGTTAAGGGGAGGTATTTAGTTTGTTCCCTAGACCTCCATCAAGCTTAAAATATTCCGTTAAGGGGAGGTATTTAGTTTGTTTCCTAGACCTCCATCAAGCTTAAAATTGCATCCCCTTGAGTCCCTTTCAAGATAAATTTGTATATTTTTCGGTAGAAAAATGGCCCGGCCGAAGGCCGGTTCTTCTTAAATTACAGGCTCGCTATCGCTCGCCAGGATAAAATCGACACCTGAATTGCACGAAAGGTCTTAATATGGGGTGAAAGTTCTTAAAATCGCTAAACTAATGGGGCAAACGTTTTATAATATCAAAAGCAATGGGGCTAAACATGAGGGAGAAAGGGGTCAAGAAAAAAATCCCTCCAGTGGAGATATCCCCTTAAGGAGAGAAGGGTCGTTTATATATGTTCATTTATGTATCTTTTTTATGTATCTTTTTATATATCTTTTTATTATCTTTTTATGTATCTTTTATATCTTTTTATGTATCTTTTATATCTTTTTATTATCTTTTTATTATCTTTTATTATCTTTTTAAGTATCTTTTTATTATCTTTTATGTATCTTTTTATTATCTTTTTATGTATCTTTTTATGTATCTTTTTATTATCTTTTATGTATCTTTTTATTACTTGATTACGTTCCTCCCTAGACCTCCATCAAGCTTAAAAAACACTAGCCCAAGAAGACCCTCCTTCAAGATAAGGAATAACCTTGTACATTTTTCGATAGAAAAATGTCCCGGCCGAATGCCGCTTTCTCGTAAGTTACAGGCTTGCTTTCGCTCGCCTGGAAACAATCGACACCTAAATGACACGAAAAGTCTTAATATGGACAAAGAAATGGGGCGAAAGGTTTTAAAATCGACAAACTAATGGGCTGAACGTCTTATAGTCCGAAAAATAATGGGGCTAAACATGAGGGAGAAGGGGGACAAGTAAACCGGCTCATCTCCCCTTAAATTATGGCTGTAATCAGATGAATCTATCAAGTTTTAGAAGGATCTGTGGGAGTCTGTAATTTAAGAGGAAACGGGCTTCGGCCGGGACCGTTTTCTGTAAAAAATGTAAAATTTATCTTGAAGGAGGGTCTTTGAGAGAGAGAGAGAGAGAGAGAGAGAGAGAGAGAGAGAGAGAGAGAGAGAGAGAGAGAGAGAGAGAGAGTAGATGGAATATCTAAATCTTAAAAAGTACGGACATAAACCCAAATTGAATCATCATAAATTCATAACTTCCTTCTGAGAGAGAGAGAGAGAGAGAGAGAGAGAGAGAGAGAGAGAGAGAGAGAGAGAGAGAGAGAGAGAGAGAAGATAGATGGCATTCAACATTACAAATTAACGCTATAAATCTAACTAATAAATCATCATGCCTTCATCAGAGAGAGAGAGAGAGAGAGAGAGAGAGAGAGAGAGAGAGAGAGAGAGGGGGAGAGGGAGTACAAAGGAAATCAAACAACAACAGCTCTAGTGACCTCTCTAGGCTGCTTGTCCTCGAAAACACTGAGGATCAAGTGTCCAAACAGTGGTTTAGAGTGGTTAAGGGATTTTTGTTTTGTTATAATAGTCCCTTCAGAGTGATAGTTCTTTGATAGTCTGAATGTTGTTATTATAGCCCCTTTAGTGTGATAGTTCTTTGATAGTCTGAATGTTGTTATTATAGCCCCTTTAGTGTGATAGTTCTTGGATAGTCTGAATGTTGTTATTATAGCCCCTTTAGTGTGATAGTTCTTTGATAGTCTGAATGTTGTTATTATAGCCCCTTTAGTGTGATAGTTCTTTGATAGTCTGAATGTTGTTATTATAGCCCCTTTAGTGTGATAGTTCTTTGATAGTCTGAATGTTGTTATTATAGCCCCTTTAGTGTGATAGTTCTTGGATAGTCTGAATGTTGTTATTATAGCCCCTTTAGTGTGATAGTTCTTTGATAGTCTGAATGTTGTTATTATAGCCCCTTTAGTGTGATAGTTCTTTGATAGTCTGAATGTTGTTATTATAGCCCCTTTAGTGTGATAGTTCTTTGATAGTCTGAATGTTGTTATTATAGCCCCTTTAGTGTGATAGTTCTTGGATAGTCTGAATGTTGTTATTATAGCCCCTTTAGAGTGATAGTTCTTGGATAGTCTGAATGTTCTTATTATAGCCCCTTTAGTGTGATAGTTCTTTGATAGTCTGAATGTTGTTATTATAGCCCCTTTAGTGTGATAGTTCTTTGATAGTCTGAATGTTGTTATTATTTTTTTTTTTTTTTTTTTTTCTATGTGATTGAGGGAGGCAAAAGGCATAACTGCCTATAGCGAGTGCCTCCCCCATAGTTGAAAGAGTGACAGGGCCAAAATCAAGGGACGTTCGAGCCAAAATGCCTGGACACACGGAGTTTGAAGCAATTTAAGTCATAGGAAGAGGGAAAGACTGATTCTGGGAGAGAGTTCCAGAGCTCAGATGTAGAGTAGAAGAAAGTTTGAGAGTAACGTTTCACTCTTGGGTTGGAGAGTTGCACAGAGTAGGGGTGGGATTGAGTTGCAAGACGGGTACCACGTGCCCTACGTAAAGGAGGTGGTATGCACTGGGATAGCTCTGAGGAACACTGATTATTATAGTAGCGATAGAATAGCGAGAGAGATGCAACATTGCGGCGAAGAGAGAGAGATTGCAGAGAGTTGGTGAGTGGACGGGAGTTAATGATACGAAAGGCCTTCCTTTCAACTTTGTCTAGGAGAGCGGTGTGAGAGGAACCTCCCCACACATGTGAACAATACTCAATACAAGGGCGCACTATGCCCCTGTACAGAGCAAGAAGCTGTGCAGGGGAAAAGAACCCCCTAAGGCGGTTGAGCACACCCAGCTTCTGGGAGGCTGCCTTAGCAAGACTGGTAATATGGTCCTTCCAAATGAGAGCAGAAGAAAAAGAGACACCAAGAATATTGAGAGAAGATGAAGGGTTGATTTTTGTATTGTTGAAGAATAAGGGATAGTCCGCTGGGAGATCCTGACGGGTAGATAGATGGAGAAATTGGGTTTTGGAAGCATTAAAATTAACAAGGTTTTCTCTGCCCCAATTGGAAATAGTATTTAGATCAGAATTTAAGAGTTCTATGGCTTCATTACGTTTGTCGTTGAGGGATTGCTGGCTGGGACGTTCTGAAAAACTAATGGAGTAGTGTAAGGTTGAGTCGTCTGCGTATGAATGGATGGGAATTAAGGTACAGTTAAGGAGATCATTTATAAAAATTAGAAAGAGAATAGGAGATAGGACAGAGCCCTGAGGAACACCGGAGTTTATAGGGTGAGGAAGTGAACAATGGCCGTCCACAACCGCAGCTATGGAACGGCCGGAAAGGAAATTAGAGACAAAGGCACAGATGGAGGGATAGAAACCGAAGGAGGGTAGTTTAGAAATTAAAGATTTATGCCAGACTCTATCGAAGGCTTTCGATATGTCTAGTGCAATAGAAAAAGTCTCACCGAAGTCCCGAAAGGAGGATGACCAAGAGTTAGTAAGATATGAAAGAAGATCACCAGTAGAGCGACCCTTAAGGAAGCCATACTGGCGATCTGAGAGCAGATTATGAGAAGAGAAATGCTTAAGAAATTTGGAAGCAAGAATAGTTTCAAAAACTTTAGAAAGACAAGAGATAAGAGCAATTGGACGATAGTTGGAGGGTTGAGAGCGGTCACCCTTCTTTGGGACAGGTTGAATGTGAGCAAACTTCCAGCATGAAGGGAAGACGTTAGAGGATAGACAGAGACGAAAGAGTTTGCCTAGGCAGGGAGTCAGCACGGAAGCACAGTTTTTGAGAACAACAGGAGGAACACCGTCCGGACCGTATGCCTTATTAGTGTTAAGCCCAGAGAGGGTAGAAAGTACATCTTTAGAAGAGATTAGGATATTAGGCATAAGTAAGAGAGAGGAGGGCGGAGAGGGAGGAATAGCACCGGAATCATCCAAGGTGGAGTTTCTAGCAAAAGTTTGAGCGAAGAGTTTAGCTTTGTCAGAGGAAGAAGTGATGGTTGTGCCATCAGAGTGGGAAAGGGGAGGGAAAGACGAGGAAGAGAAATTGTTGGAGAGGTTTTTGGCTAGATGCCAGAAAGCTTGGGAAGAGCTAGAGTTGGATAGTTCAGTGCATTTATTATTGATGAAAGAGTGTTTGGCAAGTCGAAGAACAGATTTGGCTTGATTCCGGGCAGAAACATATGAAGAATGAGAGTCTTGAGTTTTAAGGCGTCGGTACCGTTTGAATGCTTCCTCCTTATTGTGGACAGCAGTAGAACAGGCGTGAGTAAACCAAGATTTTTTAGCATTAGTCTGAGAGAAAGAGAATGGAATGTATGCTTCCATGCCCGATAGGATTACCTCGGTAATGCGTTCAGCACTCTCCGAGGGTCCTCGGCCATGGAAGCAGAAATCATTCCATGGGAAATCAAAGAAGTACTGCCGAAGAGCCTCCCAGTCGGCAGCGCCAAAGTGCCACAAGCGCCGCCGGCTAGGAGGATCGGGTGGCTGTACTGGAGAGATAGGACAGGTGACAGAGATTAGTTTATGGTCGGAGGAGCCCAAAGGAGAGAAAAGATCGACAGTATAAGAAGAAGGGTTAGAAGTTAGAAACAAGTCAAGAATGTTGGGCCGATCTCCGATGCGATCCGGGATACGGGTGGGTTGCTGAACTAACTGCTCTAGGTCATTTAGGATAGAAAAGATGTAGGCTTGTTCACCAGGTGGATCAGTAGTGTGAGAGGAGAGCCATTGGCGGTGGTGAACGTTGAAATCTCCTAAGATGGAGATTTCTGAGAAAGGAGAAATGGATAGAATGTGTTCCACTGTAGAGTTTAGATAGTCAAAGAATTTAGGAAAGTTGGAAGAGTTAGGGGAAAGATAGACAGCACAGAAATATTTAGTAAGAGTGTGACGCATGTCGAGTATGAGCATGCTGTACAGAACGCCCAGTCAGGCCCCACTCTCGCTAGGATCGTCAGGGCAGGAACTTTGGCTGTAGTCTGTGTAGAGTTTCCTAACTTAGTTTATGTGAGCCGTTGTACTATAAGTATTATAAATATGTATTTTGTTTTCATCTGAGTCAACGAGTTCTATTTTATATCATTAGTTATAAGTATTGTGTGTGGGACTTATATGTAATGATGAGAGGAGAGAGAGAGAGATATTACGTAACGGGGACCAGTGAGTGCGCCACGCGGGCAGATAGGCCTAATTCCCTCCTCCCTCCTCCCTTCCTCCCTTTCAGCGCGTGGGAAGTTCTTTGTCGATCCCAGATTGAGAGAGAATATGACGTCATGATTGCCAGTGGGCGGTCCTTAAGTAGTTTGAGATATGCCGCTAGAGGGCCGAGTATAAAAAGAGAGGTTCTTGCCACCATTCTTCAGAACTCATCAGGCAAAGCGACTTCTCATATCCCTTGCAACTATCCATATTCTTCCGACTGATGTGAACTTTCTCTACTCTCTGAACAGCCTATCTTCTTCTCTTCTCGTCCCTGTTTAACCTCCATGACCCCTTTGGTGCAGATTTAGTCAGCCAAAGTATTATCGCTTGAGTTCTCACGAGATAAGTGCCTGTTAGATAGCCTATTTTTGGAAGGGTTAACTAGAATAGGATTGATTGATGTTTGTTGCACTCGTATATGCATTTCCCTGTGTGCGATTATTCATGTTCCTGTTTTCTGCTGGTTTAGGCAATGCTAGACTGGGATAGGGTTTCTGAGTTGTGATTTCCTATGAGTACTAGGTTGCGGTTGAACCAGTACAATTGCAACGGAGACGTGGAACGCCTAGGTGGTCTTTCTGACTGTGTACCGTGGGAGTTTAGCACTGTGTTGCGAGTGAGGGCTTTTGCCTATGCCACCCAACACTGTGTTATCTCATTTGCTTGACTTTGAGAGGATCGCCAGGAGAGAACCAGATACTAGTGATCTGGATCTCTCAAGAGAGCATCCCGTCAATTAACGTAATTTGGCCGCACAGTCTTAAGGACCTCGCTAGGCTACGAGCCGCTTGCTCAGCCATTGTCTCTTAACCTTATGTATCCCAGCTAGACTTTGCTCGACCAGCAGATACAGTATAGTATTGAAGCTTCTCCTTATGTATATTATTGTTTAAGCACTATTGATTTCATGTGTGGCACGCTTAGCTACTTCAGAGATTAGTGGCCCACGAGCACAATCTTAGTAGGCTATTGCCAGTGCATTGTCGGAGTACTTCTTCTTAATGTTTGCCATATCCTATTGCTTATTCTTATAATTCTTCTTATGTCAATTTAAAGCCTTTAATTACCAGTGAGTTATTCATTAAATTGCTGTTCAAAATCCGATACTTACTTCTTATGAGTATTCGAGAAGCATCTAACTTATCAGAAGATTCCTTGCTTGATGCTCGAGGACTATTGTTTAACGTAACGTAATAGTGCCGATCCGAAGTAGAGGGTGGAGGACTTCTTAAGTTCTTAGTTCAAGGGTGGATTACTTCGGCTTCGGCCAACACTATTCTTTAGTGTTGTAGTACTTTCTTCTTTGTTTGATTGTTGACCAGACTAGATAACTCCCGTCTTGTTATTAGTCTGTTGTGTGAAACGCTAGTACCGAGTTCTTGTATACCCCGTTATAGCAGATAGAACTCTGGAGGGTAGTGGCGTTTTTTGTTCGGCTGGCAGTACTCTGGGGTTGGGATCGTGTGTTTCCGTTGTGGCAGCGAGCCATACTCGAGTCCTGTGTAAGAGCCCTAGTGTACCCGAGTGCCCGGTCGTAACAAATGGCGACCTTGCTTAGGATTTTGTGAACAGTATAATTTTTTTTGCAGAGTTGTACAACATTTGTTTGTTGGTACTTTAGCGTACATATTGAAGAATATTTTTTTTTTGTAAGGCAATTAGGAGAGCATTTAAGAGACTCCAGTTAATTTAGTAATTAGTGCTTGCATAAGGGAGTTTAACACTTTTGTCTCGAGAATTTTTTGGTGAACTTCAGTATGTCGGGCCCTAGTACTGACGAGGAGCGAGAGATGCTAAGTGAGGAGGTGCCGTTAGTAACTAGTGAGGAGGATGCTAGACTTTTTGTGAGTAAGCAGTACCATGTGACGGAGGAGAGGCTGACTGGGGTGAATGTTTATGGCTTGCGCCTGATAGCCCAGGTTTTGGGCAGATCCAATGTAGCAGCGATGTCCAAGGGGGAGCTGATTTCCTGGGTGTTGCGTGGGCGACATGGGGTTTCGGAGGAGAGGGCGTTTGGGGGGGTTCCTCCCCAGATCCCCTCTCACTCGACTCCCACAGTGCCGTCCACTCAGTTGCCGGAGGTTAGCACTCTCCCACAGAGGGATGAGCATTGGAAGATTGGAGTGCCCTCGGGCGGTGCGTATGGTGGTTCCCCAGTTCTTGCCCCCCCTCCTTCAGTAGTGGCAGCTCCCTCTTCCGGCCTGTCTCCTGAGATGATATTTAAACTCGAGCTTGCTAAGATGGAGAATGAGGCTAGGAAGCAGGAGATGGAGAATGAGTCTAGGAGGCATGAGAAGGAGATGGAGAATGAGTCTAGGAGGCATGAGAAGGAGATTGAGGCTGAGTCTAGGAAGCAGGAGAAGGAGATTGAGGCTGAGATTAGGAGGCACGAGGCTGAGCTTAGGTACGACTCAGAGAAATATTGTGCTCAAATAGATTTAGATAAGACTCGTGCAGAGTCGACAGGGATTCGGATGGGCCGTGAGGGCCAAGTAAGAGAACAGTCCTTGTCCCACTTAGTCAAGTTGGTGCCGGCATTTAGTGAAACTGAAGTCACAGAATTTTTTAATCGTTTTGAGAAGAAGTGTAGGGAGCATAATTGGCCTGAAGAGAAGTGGGCAGCTCTAGTCTCCTCCAGACTTACGGGTAAGGGTCTGAAGGCTTATGATGCACTGCCTTTAGAGTCTTGCATTGACTACCCAGAATTGAAGAGAGCTGTCCTACGGGCATACGAGTTGCAACCAGAAACATATCGATTGAAGTTTCGGGGTGTTACAAAGACTAGGGAGGCGACCTTTCTTGAGCATGCCCGGGACTTAAAAGATGCACTTACAAACTGGACACGTTCTGAGAAAGCTGAGACGGCCGAACAGTTGACTGAGCTGTTTCTGCTCGAGCAGTTTTATAAGTGTACAGGTGCAGAAATGACTTTAACTATTAAAGAAAAGAACCCTAAAACTCTACAGGAGGCAGCTGAGATGGCTGACCTCCGGCTATCGCTAATTCGTGGGTGCGGGTCTGCCCAGCGTAGTGAGGCAGGTAACAAGGGGCGTGACGCCCCACCCCCCCGAGTTAGTGATATACATTATGCAAACAAGTACAAGAGCTATGATACCAAGACTGACCACAAGACTAGCACCGTCCCATTTAAGAAGGGGCCGGGCCCTTCCCAGTACCAAGGGAAGCCCAGAGGGGAGTTGGAGTGTTATCATTGTCATGAAAAGGGGCACTTTGCAAGAGTCTGTCCTAGCAAACCACCTACAGCAGCTGTGTCTTTGGCCTGCAACATTGGTGTGTCTCTGAAGCCTTCTGAGTTTGCCCGGGGCAGTTCGTCAGAGGCTGAGGCACAGCCAATGCAGAAGCACCTGGGAGGCTCGAACCCTGCTCAGGATGTTTTTTGCGACCATAGAGGACGGGGTTGCGTGATGTGGGCAATGCGCAAGCATGGAGTAGAGGTCTTGCGTGATACAGGTGCTTCCCAGACTTTGATGAAAAACTTGACTGGCTACCCTATAAATGCGGCTCGGGTGGTGGTGGTGCAGGGTATTAATGCAACTCGGTCATACCCGCTGGTGCGGTTGGAGTTGGAGGTGGATGGTGTGGCACGTGAATTGGATGTTGGGATTGTGGAGAAACTGCCAGTGGAGGGCGTCGACCTTCTTCTCGGCAACGACTTTGCAATGCCCGCTTCTGAGGTTCTACCCTTAGTCGTTGCCGAGAGGCCGGCCGACGTGAGTAGGGAAGAGCGAGAGTGGGTCGAGCGGTGCCAGGCACAACCCATGGCGTGTGCTGTCACCCGAGCTCGGGCAGCTAAAGTGTCACCGCCTAGTCCTCCGTCTTCAGACCAGCAGAGGAACGATCAACAGGAGGAGGCTAAAGCTGGAGTTGGTTTTAAGAGTTTTGACTCGGCGGCTCTCCTGGGTGATTCAGTATTAGCACCATTACTTAGTTCTGGAGTAGCCCCTGGGCCTGTCATCGAGAGTGACGAGGCTGGGCATGACGAGTCTCCACGACAGCAACGTTATGAACATCGAGAGAGACAGAGGGAGCAGCTCAGTATCGGGGAGGGTCATGCATTGCTCCGGGAGCAGTTAGATCGCTTGGCACCCTCAGATATACGTCGGTTGCAGCTGGAGGACCCTGAGCTCCAAACGTGTGCTAATGGAGCTGTGGAGCTCGACGAGGACGGTGATGCACAGCCGGGAGATTTTTTTTATTTAGATGGCATCCTGTATCGGCGTTTTCAAGACCCTAACCGTAGCTGGAAGATGGGGTCCGGGGTAGTGGACCAGTTGATGGTGCCGCGGGAGTGCAGGGATAGCCTACTGAGTTTGGCGCATGACACACCGCTGGCAGGACATTTGGGGGTAAGAAAAACGGTGGCGGCTTTGGGGAAGTTGTTTTGGTGGCCGGGGATGAAGTCTCATGTGCAGTCCTGGATAAACTCATGTGATATTTGTCAACGGGTCGGGAAACCAAACCAAGTTATTCCTAAAGCTCCGTTGCACCCTATTCCTGTAATTGGGCCACCTTTTAGTAAGATTGTTGTTGACATGGTTGGTCCCCTCCCTCCCACAAAGGCTGGTAATAAATTTTTGTTAACCATCATGGATGTTGCCACTAGATACCCCGATGCATACCCCATGAAAAACGGCATGGCTAAGACGGTAGTCAGTAACTTGTTGTGGTACTTTTCAAGGTACGGGTACCCGGAGGAGATTCAGTCTGATCAGGGGTCCAATTTCACCTCCAATCTCTTTAAGCAAACAATGCAACAGCATGGAATACGGGCGGTGGTATCGTCAGCGTATCACCCTGAGAGCCAAGGGGTGCTTGAGCGGTGGCATGCCACCCTTAAAAGCATGCTCAGGTGTTATTGTGCTGATAACGGAAGAGATTGGGATCTTGGATTGCCGTATGTACTGTTTGCTGCTCGGGAAGTGCCTGGTGAGAGCCTGGGATTTAGTCCAAACGAGCTGATTTTTGGACACCGAGTCAGGGGCCCCCTTAATATGCTGCGGGAAATTTGGGAAGGAACTGTGCCGCCTTGTTCCTTGTTGAAGTATGTGTTTGAAAGCCGTGAGCGCATGCTTAAGAGTCTGGAGATGGCAGGTCGGAATTTAACAGGGTCACAAGCTTTAATGAAGGACAGGTATGATCGCAAAGTGAAGCTCCGGGAGTTCATTGTGGGACAGGAGGTGTTGATTTTGTTGCCTTTGGTGGGTAACCCCTTGTCGGCGAAGTATACTGGACCCTATAAAATTGTGGAGAAAATTTCGGACCTAGATTACCTTGTTGCCACTCCAGACAGGAGGAAGAAGAATCAGTTATGTCACGTGAACCTGATAAAAGAGTATGTGAGGCGCCCCTCTGAGCCTCTCACTGTCCCTGTGTTGGCTTGTTGCGGCCGTGGTGGAGAAGGAGAGGGGGACAGTCAAGCTTCAGAGGAGGATAGCTGGGATCACCATGTTTCAGCGGATCAGTGGGCGGGGAACTCGAGCCTAAGGGCTGACGAGGCTATAGCCCATTTGCCTGAGCCGCAATTTGAAGCTATCCGTCAGTTGCTCGGTTTATACCCCACTGTATTCGCTGAACATCCAGGCCTCACTACTCAGGCTATGCATGATGTTGACGTGGGGCACCATCTACCCTTTAAGTCAATCCCATACCGTGTGCCCCCCATAAAACTACCCGCTCTGAGGGATGAGTTGGAGTATATGCTCGGTAGAGGGTTGATAGAGAAAGGTACCGTTAAATGGACTTCCCCCGTAACACTGCAGCCTAAACCAGATGGCAAGGTACGCTTCTGTATTGATTTCCGTAGGCTAAACGGTTTGACTCCAACTAACCCATATCCTCTTCCTCGGGTTGATGATAGTGTTGATAAAATTGGTAATGCTCGGTTTTTGTCTAAAGTTGATTTAGTAAAAGGTTACTGGCAAGTACCTTTGTCCGAGCGCGCTAAAGAGGTATGTGGTTTTGTGGTGGACGGGAGTACTTACCGGTGTAATGTTATGCCCTACGGACTTAAGAATGCACCAGCAACGTTTCAGAACCTGATGAATGAAATTGTCAAGGACATTCCAAATTGCACCGTATACTTGGACGATGTAATCATTTATGATGACGACTTTGAGAGCCATTGTGAGCACCTGGAGACCTTGTTCCGGAAACTTAGTGAAGCAAGTCTGGTAGTAAATTTGGCAAAGTGTGACTTCGTAAAAGCCACTGTGCAGTACCTTGGGTTTGTAGTGGGAAGGGGACAGGTGTGCCCTCCTCAGAACAAGGTACAGGCTATCAATAAATTTCCGCACCCAACCACCAAGAAGCAGATCATGAGATTCTTGGGTATGATAGGCTACTACAGACGCTTTATAAAAGGTTACTCTACGGTGTTGGCACCTCTCACAGATTTGTTATCTAAAGACAAAAAGTTTTTGTGGGCGCCTGAGTGTGAAAAGGCTTTTAATTTAGTGAAGCATTTGCTGTGTACTCACCCGATACTCAGGGCCCCAGACTTTAACAGGCCTTTTCAGCTGGCAACAGATGCTAGTGGTGTAGGGGCTGGTGCCGTCTTGCTACAGACAGACAATGAAGGTGTGGAACACCC
>JBAKBP010038727.1:0-15820 GCA_037953745.1 Lithodes maja
CCCCTTGTCGGCGAAGTATACTGGACCCTATAAAATTGTGGAGAAAATTTCGGACCTAGATTACCTTGTTGCCACTCCAGACAGGAGGAAGAAGAATCAGTTATGTCACGTGAACCTGATAAAAGAGTATGTGAGGCGCCCCTCTGAGCCTCTCACTGTCCCTGTGTTGGCTTGTTGCGGCCGTGGTGGAGAAGGAGAGGGGGACAGTCAAGCTTCAGAGGAGGATAGCTGGGATCACCATGTTTCAGCGGATCAGTGGGCGGGGAACTCGAGCCTAAGGGCTGACGAGGCTATAGCCCATTTGCCTGAGCCGCAATTTGAAGCTATCCGTCAGTTGCTCGGTTTATACCCCACTGTATTCGCTGAACATCCAGGCCTCACTACTCAGGCTATGCATGATGTTGACGTGGGGCACCATCTACCCTTTAAGTCAATCCCATACCGTGTGCCCCCCATAAAACTACCCGCTCTGAGGGATGAGTTGGAGTATATGCTCGGTAGAGGGTTGATAGAGAAAGGTACCGTTAAATGGACTTCCCCGTAACACTGCAGCCTAAACCAGATGGCAAGGTACGCTTCTGTATTGATTTCCGTAGGCTAAACGGTTTGACTCCAACTAACCCATATCCTCTTCCTCGGGTTGATGATAGTGTTGATAAAATTGGTAATGCTCGGTTTTTGTCTAAAGTTGATTTAGTAAAAGGTTACTGGCAAGTACCTTTGTCCGAGCGCGCTAAAGAGGTATGTGGTTTTGTGGTGGACGGGAGTACTTACCGGTGTAATGTTATGCCCTACGGACTTAAGAATGCACCAGCAACGTTTCAGAACCTGATGAATGAAATTGTCAAGGACATTCCAAATTGCACCGTATACTTGGACGATGTAATCATTTATGATGACGACTTTGAGAGCCATTGTGAGCACCTGGAGACCTTGTTCCGGAAACTTAGTGAAGCAAGTCTGGTAGTAAATTTGGCAAAGTGTGACTTCGTAAAAGCCACTGTGCAGTACCTTGGGTTTGTAGTGGGAAGGGGACAGGTGTGCCCCCCTCAGAACAAGGTACAGGCTATCAATAAATTTCCGCACCCAACCACCAAGAAGCAGATCATGAGATTCTTGGGTATGATAGGCTACTACAGACGCTTTATAAAAGGTTACTCTACGGTGTTGGCACCTCTCACAGATTTGTTATCTAAAGACAAAAAGTTTTTGTGGGCGCCTGAGTGTGAAAAGGCTTTTAATTTAGTGAAGCATTTGCTGTGTACTCACCCGATACTCAGGGCCCCAGACTTTAACAGGCCTTTTCAGCTGGCAACAGATGCTAGTGGTGTAGGGGCTGGTGCCGTCTTGCTACAGACAGACAATGAAGGTGTGGAACACCCAGTAAGTTTCTTTTCTAAGAAGTTCAATGCTGCACAAAAGAACTATTCTACAATAGAAAAGGAATTACTGGCGATTGTGCTGTCACTCAGGCACTTCGAGGTGTATGTTCCAGCCTATGGCCCAGTCGTGGTTATCTACACTGATCATCACCCTTTGAGATTCCTAAATCAATTTCACAATCGCAATATGAGACTGACCCGGTGGTCATTGATGTTGCAGGAGTATAACCTGGACATCCGGCATATTGCGGGATGTGACAATGTGATTGCGGATTGTTTATCGAGGGTAGATGATCAGTCGTAGGCTATCACAGGTGTATGATCCCGAAGAGATTGACACACGGGTAGCCTCCTGCTTTGGTTTGAGTAGTATTTTGCGCTTGGTGCTTGTTGGCTCGCGGTTGTAGCCCAGCGTATTGGGTCGTAAAGCAGGATTGTTGAGCGTTTGGTATAGAAGAAAATAGGCTGCCCTTATAGTGCAGCCGGAAAAAAACATATTAAAATATAAAAATCATATAAAAACTCTTTCTTTTTGATATAGATAATTGTATAAGTTTGTCATAGCCTATAGTGTTTGAGTAGTCCACGAACTATCAAACGGCTGAGCTGCTGTAAGCTCGCTCTGGGAGCATGATATTATGTCTTTTACTATTGTTGGGAGGAGTTATGAAATGTGAATTTTTTTTTTATATAAGATGTGTTTTAGTGATAAACTCAGCGTTGTTTTAGTGCCATGCGGTCGCTGGGTGTGAGGGGTTTGATGGGGTTCTGTATATCAGATTTTAGCTCAGGGTTGAGCAAGTAAAATCTTGGGGGAGGTGTGACGCATGTCGAGTATGAGCATGCTGTACAGAACGCCCAGTCAGGCCCCACTCTCGCTAGGATCGTCAGGGCAGGAACTTTGGCTGTAGTCTGTGTAGAGTTTCCTAACTCAGTTTATGTGAACCGTTGTACTATAAGTATTATCATTATGTATTTTGTTTTCTTCTAAGTCAACGAGTTCTATTTTATATCATTAGATATAAGTATTGTGTGTGGGACTTGTATGTAATGATGAGAGGAGAGAGAGAGAGATATTACGTGGCGGGGGTCAGTGAGTGCGCCACGCGGGCCGGTAGGCCTAATTCCCTCCTCCCTCCCTCCCTTTCAGCGCGTGGGAAGTTCTTTGTCGATCCCAGATTGAGAGAGAATATGACGTCATGATTGCCAGTGGGCGGTCCTTAGTAGTTGGCGTTATGCTCACTAAAGGGCCGAGTATAAAAAGGGAGGTCCCGCCGCATTTTCCTCAGAACTCATCAGGCAAAGCGACCTCTCATATCCCTTGCAACTATCCATATTCTTCCGACTGATGTGAACTTTCTCTACTCTCTGAACAGCCTATCTTCTTCTCTTCTCGTCCCTGTTTAACCTCCATGACCCCTTTGGTGCAGATTTAGTCAGCCAAAGTATTATCGCTTGAGTTCTCACGAGATAAGTGCCTGTTAGATAGCCTATTTTTGGAAGGGTTAACTAGAATAGGATTGATTGATGTTTGTTGCACTCGTATATGCATTTCCCTGTGTGCGATTATTCATGTTCCTGTTTTCTGCTGGTTTAGGCAATGCTAGACTGGGGTAGGGTTTCTGAGTTGTGATTTCCTATGAGTACTAGGTTGCGGTTGAACCAGTACAATTGCAACGGAGACGTGGAACGCCTAGGTGGTCTTTCTGACTGTGTACCGTGGGAGTTTAGCACTGTGTTGCGAGTGAGGGCTTTTGCCTGTGCCACCCAACACTGTGCTATCTCATTTGCTTGACTTTGAGAGGATCGCCAGGAGAGAACCAGATACTAGTGATCTGGATCTCTCAAGAGAGCATCCCGTCAATTAACGTAATTTGGCCGCACAGTCTTAAGGACCTCGCTAGGCTACGAGCCGCTTGCTCAGCCATTGTCTCTTAACCTTAGATATCCCAGCTAGACTTTGCTCGACCAGCAGATACAGTATAGTATTGAAGCTTCTCCTTATGTATATTATTGTTTAAGCACTATTGATTTCATGTGTGGCACGCTTAGCTACTTCAGAGATTAGTGGCCCACGAGCACAATCTTAGTAGGCTATTGCTAGTGCATTGTCGGAGTACTTCTTCTTAATGTTTGCCATATCCTATTGCTTATTCTTATAATTCTTCTTATGTCAATTTAAAGCCTTTAATTACCAGTGAGTTATTCATTAAATTACTGTTCAAAATCCGATACTTACTTCTTATGAGTATTCGAGAAGCATCTAACTTATCAGAAGATTCCTTGCTTGATGCTCGAGGACTATTGTTTAACGTAACGTAATAGTGCCGATCCGAAGTAGAGGGTGGAGGACTTCTTAAGTTCTTAGTTCAAGGGTGGATTACTTCGGCTTCGGCCAACACTATTCTTTAGTGTTGTAGTACTTTCTTCTTTGTTTGATTGTTGACCAGACTAGATAACTCCCGTCTTGTTATAAGTCTGTTGTGTGAAACGCTAGTACCGAGTTCTTGTATACCCCGTTATAGCAGATAGAACTCTGGAGGGTAGTGGCGTTTTTTGTTCGGCTGGCAGTACTCTGGGGTTGGGATCGTGTGTTTCCGTTGTGGCAGCGAGCCATACTCGAGTCCTGTGTAAGAGCCCTAGTGTACCCGAGTGCCCGGTCGTAACAGTGTGTATAAGTGTGTATGTATGTAATAATAATAATAATAATAATAAACGGTTTATTAAAGAATGGCAGCCTCATGAGCTGAAAATACACATTTTACAATTTAGTGGATGAACATGAGATGTACAGATATGAGGATGGTAAGCTTAGTTTACAAACAAAATAAATAAATACAATAATGATGCATGTGCAGAATACAAATTATCATAAAATAACCATGAGAGTAAGTGATATACAGTACATATACACATTTATTTACTTACTCATATACAGAACAACACAAACGCTCACGTATGCACACAAACATACATACATACAGAAACTGTTTTGGTATGTCAGGGTGAAGAGGGTGCAGGTACTACAATGGGAGGTTAATCCTCGGTAGTGTAGGTGTGTGTGTGTGTGTGTGTGTGTGTGTGTGTGTGTGTGTGTGTGTGTGTGTGTGTGTGTGTGTGTGTGTGTGTGTGTGTGTGTGTGTGACAGAAGGCGAAATATGGAAGAGCTGGGCGTTCTATTGTTAAGGGTGGAAATACATGGATGAAGATACGCGAACACTTAATAATAGATAATGCTTATGCATAGATTTATAATCAGAAGTTGCGCTAGTGAGCAATATGTTCTCGCTCATATGTACGTATACTTACATACATATGTGCATATGACCATATAAATACACGTACAGTACAGTGTGTGTGTGTGTGTGTGTGTGTGTGTGTGTGTGGGTGTGGTGGGGGGGGGGGGGGGCGCGCACCTTATCAGATTTTACGAGAACGGTGAGTTTTTTTAGGCGATTTTCGATTTTGGTATGGAAGGTGCTTTTGGTATGGAAGGTGCTTTTGGTATGGAAGGTGCTTTTGGTATGGAAGGTGCTTTTGGTATGGAAGGTGCTTTTGGTATGGAAGGTGCTTTTGGTATGGAAGGTGCTTTTGGTATGGAAGGTGCTTTTGGTATGGAAGGTGCTTTTGGTATGGAAGGTGCTTTTGGTATGGAAGGTGCTTTTGGTATGGAAGGTGCTTTTCAATATATAGTACTGTATATACAGTTTTATTGTTGATGTAAACAAATGTTTTCATAAATTTGTTACCAGATGATATATACTGCCATGATTGCATATAGGTGAAATACACCAACATTTATGGGTGGGCTAGAGACTATAGCACCCGAGTGTACAATCGCGTTAATAAGTGATGTCGCGGGACCAAGTATGTTTGGATCAATAATTGGTATTAGCAATATCTAAGCTTCATTTCTACATATTGAGTGAAATATACAAACATGATCCTACACTTACCCACCCTATTAAACATCTGACAGACATTAACACAACACAGAGCAAGCCAAACGTAATGACAGCTGGGACATGACTTATTAGCGCGAGTGTACACAAGCGGGGTTTTGAGGTCTGGAGAGCATCGTGAGGGTTTTAGGAGAATGGTAACTATTTGACCACCTGGGAGTTTTGGGCTATACGGAAGGAGCTTAATCCTCTCAATAGAAGATGATGCCTTTCTTATAGTCTGGCTTTCCTTAGTCGACTTTAATCAGGGGCATTTCTTTGTTTGAAGGAAGTCTGTGAAGGTAGCCTGGGGAACAAACACAAATATATTGCTCGACAATCCTCAATACTAATTAAAGAAAACAATAATTAATATCCCACAAGACATTGGATTGTGTAGAGTGTAAAACAATATCAAGAACAAAAATGTTATATCCAGTTTTGTATATACAGTATTTCGGGTGACATTTTCTCACGTCACGAGGCGAAAACAAAATTAATGTTGAACAGTTGGGAAGTGCCCTTTGACACGAACTATACCAAACAAACTATTTTATGGTCAGGTTTCGATCTTAGAAGTTCAGGTGACGTTTAAGGGGAGAGATATGGGTCGCTTTTTCTAGACCCCCAGCTTCTCCCTCGTGTTTAGCCCCATTTGTTTTGAGATTATAAGACGTTCGCCCTATTCATTTGGCGATTCTAAGAACTTTCACTCCATTTCTTTGTCAATATGAGGACCTTTCGTGCCATTTAGGTGTCGATTCTTTCCTGGCGAGCGATAGCAAGCCTGTAATTTTAGGAGGATCCTGCATTCGGCCGGGACACTTTTCTACCGAAAAAATTACAAATTTATCTTGAAGGGGGGTCTAGGAGGTGTTTTTCTAAGCTTGATGGAGGTCTAGCGAGGAAACTAAAAATTAAATACATTAATTAATAGAAAATAATAATAATAACAAATAAAATAATACCAATACCAAATAAAATAATAATAACAAATAAATAAAAATTAAATAAGAGCCAGTAGCCCTTGGAGGTATTTTATAAGATTAATTGGATAGAACCATTTTCTCACATCACAAGGCGAATACAGAGGTAATGTTGATCAGTTGGGACGTGCCCTTTGAGAAGAACTATGTCGAACTAAACCAAACACACTATTTATGGTCTGGTTTCTGTCCAGTGCGGTTGGGAGTATGAACATGATTAGATTAATATCCAGTATTCGAGAATGGATAATAAGTCGTAGGCGTGTGCATAAACCTTTAACCGTCCTGGTGGTGTAATGGTTAAGGTGGCAAAAATATGTGTGTGATAACCCGGGTTCGAATCCCGGTGGATCATATATACTTTAATTAATTTCATTGGGGGTGTGGTGGTGAGATTAATAAAAATAATATTAGAAGTTCAGGTGACCTTTAAGGGGAGATATGGGTCGCTTTTCTAGACCCCCAGCTTCTCCCTCGTGTTTAGCCCCATTTGTTTGTTTTGAGATTATAAGACGTTTGCCCTATTCATTTGGCGATTCTAAGACCTTTCACTCCATTTATTTGTCAATATGAGGACCTTTCGTGCTATTTAGGTCGCGTTTTTTTCCTGGCGAGCGATAGCGAACCTGTAATTTTAGGAGGAACCGGCCGAAAAATGTTCAAACTTATCTTGAAGGATGTTCTAGGGTATGTTTTTTAAGCTTGATGGAGGTCTAGCGAGGGAACTGAGACAATAATAAATCAATAAATAAACCGACCAAAATATAAACCCCATCTCCTTAAGGGGGGTCACCGGCTTTTTTTTTTATCTTTCTCTCCTTTTCTCTCTTTCCCTGGCTTGTATCCATTCGGCCCCATTCAACCAACTATTTTAAGACGTTTATCCCCATCCAGGTGTCGATTTCTTCCTGGCGAGCGATAGCGAGCCAGCATTGTATGGAGAAATCCGGCTTCGCCGGAAACATTTTTCTATCGAAAAATGTACAAATTTAGCTTGCTGTCAAAACAAAAATATATATATGCTGGCTTGCTACCGCTCCCCAGGAAAATATTGACACCTGGATGGGGGTAAACGTCTTAAAACAGTAGGCTGAATGGGGCCGAATGGATACAAGCCAAAGAGAGAGGGAGAGAAAGAGAAAAATAGCGAGGTGGGCCCCCTTAATGACGTTTAACCCTTTCTGTAACGGCAACTGGCTACAATGAGACGAATATATTTTGTTTCGAAAGGGTCTCCAGCAATGAATAGGCTTCAAACTATCCCACTTAACCCTTTTAATACCACAGATCCTTCCTAAACTGCACACACTCCTCTAAATATAGTTAGAACAAAATAAAAAACGACGTCGCCGGTACAAAAAGGCTTAACAATAGAATAATACAATAACAGGAAGATTGTCCACCTATACAGTATAACAGGAAGATTGTCCACCTATACAGTATAACAGGAAGATTGTCCACCTATACAGTATAACAGGAAGATTGTCCACCTATACAGTATAACAGGAAGATTGTCCACCTATACAGTATAACAGGAAGATTGTCCACCTATACAGTATAACAGGAAGATTGTCCACCTATACAGTATAACAGGAAGATTGTCCACCTATACAGTATAACAGGAAGATTGTCCACCTATACAGTATAACAGGAAGATTGTCCACCTATACAGTATAACAGGAAGATTGTCCACCTATACAGTATAACAGGAAGATTGTCCACCTATACAGTATAACAGGAAGATTGTCCACCTATACAGTATAACAGGAAGATTATCCACCTATACAGTATAACAGGAAGATTGTCCACCTATACAGTATAACAGGAAGATTATCCACCTATACAGTATAACAGGAAGATTATCCACCTATACAGTATAACAGGAAGATTGTCCACCTATACAGTATAACAGGAAGATTATCCACCTATACAGTATAACAGGAAGATTATCCACCTATACAGTATACCAGGAAGATTATCCACCTATACAGTATACGCCTGTCCACCTATACAGTATACGCCTGTCCACCTATACAGTATAACAGGAAGATTGTCCACCTATACAGTATAACAGGAAGATTATCCACCTATACAGTATAACAGGAAGATTGTCCACCTATACAGTATAACAGGAAGATTATCCACCTATACAGTATAACAGGAAGATTGTCCACCTATACAGTATAACAGGAAGATTATCCACCTATACAGTATAACAGGAAGATTGTCCACCTATACAGTATAACAGGAAGATTATCCACCTATACAGTATAACAGGAAGATTGTCCACCTATACAGTATAACAGGAAGACTGTCCACCTATACAGTATAACAGGAAGATTATCCACCTATACAGTATAACAGGAAGATTATCCACCTATACAGTATAACAGGAAGATTGTCCACCTATACAGTATAACAGGAAGATTATCCACCTATACAGTATAACAGGAAGATTGTCCACCTATACAGTAAAACAGGAAGACTGTCCACCTATACAGTATAACAGGAAGATTATCCACCTATACAGTATAACAGGAAGATTGTCCACCTATACAGTATAACAGGAAGATTGTCCACCTATACAGTATAACAGGAAGATTGTCCACCTATACAGTATAACAGGAAGATTGTCCACCTATACAGTATAACAGGAAGATTGTCCACCTATACAGTATAACAGGAAGATTGTCCACCTATACAGTATAACAGGAAGATTATCCACCTATACAGTATAACAGGAAGATTATCCACCTATACAGTATAACAGGAAGATTATCCACCTATACAGTATAACAGGAAGAATGTCCACCTATACAGTATAACAGGAAGATTGTCCACCTATACAGTATAACAGGAAGATTGTCCACCTATACAGTATAACAGGAAGATTGTCCACCTATACAGTATAACAGGAAGATTGTCCACCTATACAGTATAACAGGAAGATTGTCCACCTAGGTATACAGTATAACAGGAAGATTATCCACCTATACAGTATAACAGGAAGATTGTCCACCTATACAGTATAACAGGAAGATTGTCCACCTATACAGTATAACAGGAAGATTATCCACCTATACAGTATACGCCTACAATAAATATAGATTAAGGGAGCCCACCTAGCTTTGTTTCTCTTTCTCTCCCTCTCTCTTTGGCTTGTATCCACTCTGCCCCATTCAGCCTACTGTTTTAAGACATTTACCCCCATCCAGGTGTCAATATCTTCCTGGCGAGGGGTAGCGAGTCAGCACATATGTATTTTTGTTTTGACAGCAAGCTAAATTTGTACTTTTTTGATAGAAAAATGTCTCCGGCGAAGCCGGATTTCTCCATACAATGCTGGATGGGGATAAACGTCTTAAAACAGTTGGCTGAATGGGGCCGAATGGATACAAGCCGGAGAAAAGGAGAGGAAGAGAAAGGAAGCAGGTGACCCTCCTTAAACAATAAATCCAAAGAAATGTATCAGTAGACCGATACGATACAAGGAAGATCTTTCACCGATATTTATGCCTTTATAATACATGAAGTTAAAACAAAGTCCTAAACTACGCAAATAAAACTTAACATTAACATAATTTAAGATTCGTTGGACAGAGACATTTTCGTATATTAAGATGCGAATATAAAGTTAAAGTTGGACAAAGTTGGGACGTAACCTTTGAGTTCGACTATACTCTTAATGGTCAGGTTTCTGCTTTTTAACCCCTTCAAACTCATATGACGCAGAGGTTGCCAGATTAGCAATAAGAAATAGAGTTATCTCACTCTTATAATTACTTCTCCAAAATTAGTTTTCTGCCCACAGCTAACTCAAAGACAACTGCAGAGGTTGAAGTGACCAAACTAAAGGTTTCTAAATACCCCTGATGGTAACAAAGGTTTTAAAGTATCCCTAATAGGCTCAAAATTGCATCATATGTCGGAGAGGGTCAAGGGAGTAGGGTTGGTTTATAAATTTAGTTATTTATTTGTCATTGTTTAAGTTTAGAGCATAGACCTCCATTAATTCCCCTTCTGTACCGGCGACGTCTTTTAAAATATCATAGTTATATTTAGACGATTTTATGCAGCTTAGGAAGGATCTGTGGTAGTTAAAAGAGTTGATTGAGATGGTTCGAAGCTTTATAATTGCTAGAATTCCTTCCTAAACTTAGTAAAATCGATTAGTTGTAGCCCGAATAAAATTAAAAAGATGTCGCAGGTACAGAAGGGGTTAAGCTGATTAAATTATACTCAAGATCCCCCTCCGAGATAAATTTGTAAATTTTTCGGTATAAAAATTTCCCGGCCTTCCTCCAAAATTATTTTCAGGCACGCTATCGCTTTGCCAGGAAATAATCGACATCGAAATGGCACGAAAGGTCTTGATATTGATAAAGAAATGGGACGAAAGGCCTTAATATCGACAAACTAATGGGGGTAATGTCTTATAATGTCAAGAGTAATGGGGCTAAACATGAGGGAGAAGGAGTCCAGAAAAAGCAACTACCTCTCCCTTAAGGGGGGTGACCTGCATTTTTTATTTTTCTCCTTTTCTCTCTTTCTCTGGCTTGTATCCATTCGGCCCCATTCAGCCAACTATTTTAAGACGTTTATCCCCATCTAGGTGTCGATTTCGTCCTGGCGAGCGTAAGCGAGCCAGCATTATATGAAGAAATCCGGCTTCGCCGGAGAAATTTTTCTATCGAAAAATTTACAAATTTAGCCTGCTGTCATACAAAAATAAAAAATATGCTGGCTCGCTACCGCTCACCAGTAAAAAATTGACACCTGGATGGGGATAAACGTCTTAAAACAGTAGGCTGAATGGGGCCAAATGGATACAAGCCAGAGGAAGATAGAAAAGGACAGAACAAAAACAGGTCATCCCCCTTAAAGGTGGGGGCTCATGGGTTGAGATAAACATGGAATGATAATCGCCAAGCTGTACATAATTATCTTGCAAAATGCAATGGCACTGGAATAATTATTAACAATGGTATAAAGGATTTTGTGGATCGTCTATACCGGGCCTGTCACGTCACAAGAGTGTAAGTCCACCATCCAGTCTAGGCTAAGGATACTGGTGTGATGTCACTATGACGTCACAGGCCCGGTATAGACGATCCGCAAAATCCTTATACCATTGTTAATAATAATTTCAGTGACATTGCATTTTACAAGATAATTATATGCAGGTTGGCGATTATTTGTCCATGTTTACCTCAACCCATGAGCCCCCACCTTTAAGCCAATCTACATTTATCAGTAGAATAATAAAATAATAGAAAGGTTACGCACC
Organism: Lithodes maja; assembly: GCA_037953745.1. Classification (NCBI taxonomy): domain Eukaryota; kingdom Metazoa; phylum Arthropoda; class Malacostraca; order Decapoda; family Lithodidae; genus Lithodes; species Lithodes maja. Next base: position 11,597 of record JBAKBP010038727.1, read on the forward strand.
GTTTTAAAAATCCCGCTAATAAAACCGATACAACAAAAATCCTAAAATGCACAAATAAAACCTTACCTTAAAATGCTTTCAGATTAACTAACCCCTTCAGTACTATGCCGTTATTTTACCTTTCATTCTGGCTAACATTAGACGATTTTAGGCAGTTTAAGAAGGACCTATGCGTTATTCGGTGGGTATCTTGAGATCGTATAATATACCCTTATGAGACCTAGAGGCAGATTATAAACTAAATTAAATCGTCTAATGGCGGCCAAATTATGAAGAAAGGCAAGTAATCGTAGTAATTTTCTTATATCAAGAGACGATTATGAAGTTAACCTTTCAGGGTACGAAGATTAATTTAATTTGCATTTTCTGGCTATTACTAGACGATTTTTTTCAGGGTTAGGAAGGGTTAAATGAGAGCCTACATGGGACTATGGATGAAGAAGTGCGGGAGAGGGTACAACAGGGGAAGAGGGTTGTAGGAACGTTGAAAGCAGTAACAAGAAATAGGGTGGTCAGTATGGAAGTGAAGAAGTTCTTGCATGACAGTGTGGTAATCCCGACACTGACTTACGGAAGCGAAGCATGGACGTTGGTTGAGAGACTCAGACCAAGAGTGAGAGCAGTGGAAATGAATTACTTAAGAAGTGCGTGCGGATTAACATGGAGGGATAGACAGACTAATGAGGAAGTAAGAAGGAGGTGTGGTGTGGAGGTAGATGTGCTGGAAAGTGTGAAAAGGAATAACTTGAGATGGTTCGGCCATATGGAACGTATGGAAAGCGAGGGAATGACTAAGAGGGTGTACGAGAGCGAGGTGGAGGGACAGAGAGGGAGAGGTAGACCGAAAGAGAGGTGGAAGGATGGAGTGAGGAAGTATATGAACGAAGGCGGTGCTGGTTGGGGGGAGGGGCGTCGACTGACTGGGGACAGAGGTGCATGGGGGCGGTTCGTTCGTGGCCACCCCTTCGGGGATCACGGCGTCAGGCAATAGAAAGATAGATAGAACAATATATGAAGTCCGAAAACACACGAACAAAGTGTTTATACTCGGGTCTCTCCTAGAATGGTTGGGAAGAAATATTATCTTACTGTATATCAAAAGATGTGTGTGAATTTGCATTTTGTTTTTGTGTGTGCATTGCTTACTGTTGCGTTGTCCTTATTCTGGCTCTGTCTTGAGTCGGCCACCCCCCCCCCCCCAAAAAAAAAGGAAAAGTGGGGATTGGGCCTGAGTATATAGCATAATATAGAAATATTAAAATACTATATATACACTATTTAATTGACATATACTGTATATATTTGTAGAACAATGCCCCCCCCCCAAAAAAAAAAATATATATATATTTTACAGAGTTATCTATTCCTCTAGTTAAAAAGATAAAAATATGAAAACACAAAAACAGTCTAATTGTTCTCCGAATGGGTTAGGAAGACACATGCAGTTATACCGGGAGGCAAATATACAATAGTGTAAAAGTTGGACAGTTGAAACATGACCTTTGCATAGGATTCTACCCAAGTTACTAGTAATGACCTTGACCTACTCTAGTGACTGTTCCGGAACTTGTTTGATACTTTGACGTGTGTCTGTGGATAATTATGTATACAGGATTTCTTACACCAGTATTTGTCTTTCCTTAAGGGGAGGTTTTTAGTGCGTTTCCTAGACTTCCATCAAGCTTGAAATTACACCCCCTTGACCGCCTTTCAAGATAAATTTGTACATTTTTCGGTAGAAAAATGTGTCGGCCGAAGGCCGGGTCCTCTTAAATTACAGGCTCGCTATCGCTCGCCAGGAAAAAATTGACACCTAAATGGGACGACAGGTCTTAAAAGTGACATAAATTGGGTGAAAGTTCTTAAAATCGCCAAACTAATGGGGCGAACGTCCTAAAATCTCAAAAGCAATGGGGCTAAACACAAGGGAGAAAGGGGTAAAGAAAAAAATCCCTCAAGTGGAAATCTCCCCTTAACACCAATAAATAAATACATAGAAAAATATACAAAACAAAAATAATAAACAAAATTAATAAACAAAATTAATAAACAAAATTAATAAACAAACACCTACTTAAGTACCTAAATATATAAACATTATATATAAGAATCACGAACACGAGTTTTGTATTAAGGGGAGGCAGTTGATTTTTCGAGTCCTCCTCCTCCCTCATGTTTACCCCTATTAGTTATGGGATTTCAAGACATTCGCCCCATTAGTTTGGCGATTTTCAGACCTTTTGCCCCATTCCTTTGCCAATATTAAGACCTTTCGTGCCATTTACTGTAGGTGTCGATTTTTTTCCTGGCGAGCGATAGCGAGCCTGTATTTGGAGAGGAATCGGCCTTTGGCTGGGACATTTTTCTACCGAAAAATGTACAAATCTATCTTGAAGGGAGTGTTTTTCTACGCTTGATGGAGGTCTAGTGGGAAACTAAAAATATATATGAATAAATGAATTAATAGACCAAACAAACAGCCAGTGTCCCTTTAAATGTGATTATACCCGAGAGCTCTTAATTATCCACTGTATTTTCAGAGTCTACCAAAACCAACAAGTAGACCAAGCTCCTCTTTTGCACACCACCTGACATTCACCACTAGAACAAGTACAGTATATAATAGGAGTTGTTCACTGGCATTCTAAAAAAACAAAACAAAAAAAATATATATACCCAAGGTTCGTTCAGCTCAGTAGGGGAATATATATATATATATATATAATGCTCAGGCCCAATCCCCATTATGGGGGTAGCCGACTCAAGACAGACCAAGAACAGGGAAAAACACAAAAACAACATAAAACAACGAACAAACAGACAAAAAACACAAACTCACACACATCCAGGTCACCCAGGAGAAGACCCAGAGACCAGGGTCACCAAGGTCGCTCCAGCACTCCCCCGGCCCCCGACCATATATACAGTATATATATATATATATATATATATAATAATATATATATATATATATATATATATATATATATATATATATATATATATATATATATATATACACATTATACAGTATATATATATATATATATATATATATATATATACAGTATATATATATATATTCCGATACAAAATGTTCCGCCCGAAGGACTATTTCATTTATGTTACAGACTCGCTTTCGCTCGCCCGGAATAAACAATTGAAACCTGAATCGGGTAAAGCGTCTTAATATCGCCAAACTAATGGAGCAAAACCGGAGAGGTCCCCCCCCCCCCCCCCACACACACATACACACACAAGAATACGGTTCACTCCATTCAGGTGTCGATCATTTCCGAGCGAGAGATAGCGAACCTGTAACTTAGTAGAAATCGGCTTGGGGTGAAATATTTTTTGATCGAAAATTATACAAATTTAACTTGAAAGAAGTCTGGGGTGGGTATTTATTTAGCTTGAAGGAAGTCTGGTAAGGCGTTTTTGTTTGTCTAGAGGATAGACTAAAATACAATGCTCGAAAATGGCCAAAGCAAAAAATATGAACAAATTACACACACACACACACACACACACACACATACACACACACACACACACACACACACCATACAGAACAAAGGGTCCTCACAAGATGGTCTAGCACACCGATACATGAAACCAGCACCAAGTCACTGCAATTGCAACCCTCCCCCGTCATTTACATAGTGAAGTACCGGCCCCCGTGATGGACAGAGCGGGACAGTGGCGGTGGCTGACCTTTGAGAAGACCAAGTGTTTTCGGGGACTCTTACAAATGTCGGTCAGAATCACCGTGTTTAGCTTAGGATCTCCTCCGCTATGAAAACGCAAAGGTGTTTTATAATGTTGAGTTTTAGAATCGCATTTAACTACTTAACATAATTATATATATATATGAAGACTTCTTGAGTTTGTTTTTATGTAAATTCTATGATGTTCCTAGAAACAAACAATAAGTGTATTGTAACGAAACGTACATGTCTGCCCCGCTCTCTTTCATTAAATCTCTCTCTCTCTATATATATATAAATGAAGAGAGAGAGAGAGAGAGAGAGAGAGAGAGAGAGAGAGAGAGAGAGAGAGAGAGAGAGAGAGAGAGAGAGAGAGAGAGAGAGAGAGAGAGAGAGAGAGAGATCGCACTCAAACGCACATACTGTATTTTCAAACATTGACTCTCCGCCTTTGTAGCCAAAACAAAAGAGAAAGCTTTAAATCCAAACAACAGCCTGTATAGGGTACATCACACAG
>JBAKBP010038728.1:0-15820 GCA_037953745.1 Lithodes maja
CCAGTTTGGGACATGAATCTTTACCATCAGCTGGAGAAAAACAACAACAATAACTACAGCTAATGACAAGTTCATAACACGCGTGGGATAAAATGGGCTTAAGGGGGAGGTAATCGCTTTTTCTGGACCCCCTTCTCCCTAATGTTTAGCATAATAGTTTTGAGATTTTCAGACGTTCTTCCCGTTTATTTGGCAATTTGGAGAACTGTCGCCCCATTTCTTTATCAATAATCAGACCTTTCGTGCCACTTAGGTGTCGATTTTTTCTTAGCGAGCAATAGCGAGCCTATAATTTTAGAAGGATTCGGCCTTCGGCCGGGACATTTTTCTACCGAAAAATGTACACATTTTCTTAAAATGGGGTCTAGGTTTTTATTTTTTTTTATTTTATATTTTTTTTAAAAGTTTGATGGAGGTCTATCGAGGAAACTCAATAACATATTAGTAGACAATTATTTAGACCAACAAACAAGCACTATCCCCTTACTCGGCTATTTAAACTGTCGTTATGTCCTTGTCTTTTCTATGTTGTTTACCCTCTAGGATCATTTTGTATATACTTATTTTACATCCGATGAAATATACTTTATACACGTTTATACTACACAAAAGAACCTTATACACACACACACACACACTCACACACAAACACACACACACACCCACACATACACACCACACACACACACACATCCCCCTCCCCCCACCACACACACATACACTATAGGGGAAGGCCTTGGTACCGTATTGATCCTGGGCCTCCCAAGTTAGAACAACACATTGCTTCGGCCTCATAAAATACCCCCTTTTGAGCCAGTTGCCTAGTCCCACCTGACACCAATGAGAGGGGCAGGGGGGGGGGGGGGTTGTTTACGTCTTTATATGTATTCAATTCACCACTTGCGATTTTCAGGCTATAAGGAAGTTGGAGCTGTAGACATCGATATCAAGTAAAAATCATATTATCACTAACTCACCAATTAACTTACAAATAAACCCTAATTCATTAAATAAATGAAACTAATGAATACATGTCGTACTCCAAGGATTCGAACTTAGGACATTCCCACCGAAATTCCGCGCACTAACATATTAGGTGAAGCCATTGGTTTCGGGGGCTGATGAGTGATTGGTGCTTCTGAATGCTTGTGTTCTTGCTTGTTGTGAGCGATCTGTTATTATGTGTTCTTCTCCTGTCACCTCCGTTTCCTTTCTTGTGTCTCTTGCTGATCCTCCCTATCCCTTATGGGAGTAAGGCCTGGCTACTGACTGACTGATTGACCAGCTAAAATACGGTCGTAGTAAACACACATATGTATACTGTATATATATATATACGGTCGTAGTAAACACACATATGTATACTGTATATATATAAATACGGTCGTAGTAAACACACATATGTATACTGTATATATATATATATACGGTCGTAGTAAACACACATATGTATACTGTATATATATATATATACGGTCGTAGTAAACACACATATGTATACTGTATATATATATATACGGTCGTAGTAAACACACATATGTATACTGTATATATATAAATACGGTCGTAGTAAACACACATATGTATACTGTATATATATATATATACGGTCGTAGTAAACACACATATGTATACTGTATATATATATATATACGGTCGTAGTAAACACACATATGTATACTGTATATATATATATACGGTCGTAGTAAACACACATATGTATACTGTATATATATAAATACGGTCGTAGTAAACACACATATGTATACTGTATATATATATATACGGTCGTAGTAAACACACATATGTATACTGTATATATATATATATATACGGTCGTAGTAAACACACATATGTATACTGTATATATATATATATACGGTCGTAGTAAACACACATATGTATACTGTATATATATATATATACGGTCGTAGTAAACACACATATGTATACTGTATATATATATATATACGGTCGTAGTAAACACACATATGTATACTGTATATATATATATATACGGTCGTAGTAAACACACATATGTATACTGTATATATATATATACGGTCGTAGTAAACACACATATGTATACTGTATATATATATATATATACGGTCGTAGTAAACACACATATGTATACTGTATATATATATATACGGTCGTAGTAAACACACATATGTATACTGTATATATATATATATACGGTCGTAGTAAACACACATATGTATACTGTATATATATATATACGGTCGTAGTAAACACACATATGTATACTGTATATATATATATATACGGTCGTAGTAAACACACATATGTATACTGTATATATATATATACGGTCGTAGTAAACACACATATGTATACTGTATATATATATATATACGGTCGTAGTAAACACACATATGTATACTGTATATATATATATATACGGTCGTAGTAAACACACATATGTATACTGTATATATATATATATACGGTCGTAGTAAACACACATATGTATACTGTATATATATATATATACGGTCGTAGTAAACACACATATGTATACTGTATATATATATATATACGGTCGTAGTAAACACACATATGTATACTGTATATATATATATACGGTCGTAGTAAACACACATATGTATACTGTATATATATATATACGGTCGTAGTAAACACACATATGTATACTGTATATATATATATATACGGTCGTAGTAAACACACATATGTATACTGTATATATATATATACGGTCGTAGTAAACACACATATGTATACTGTATATATATATATATACGGTCGTAGTAAACACACATATGTATACTGTATATATATATATACGGTCGTAGTAAACACACATATGTATACTGTATATATATATATATATACGGTCGTAGTAAACACACATATGTATACTGTATATATATATATATAACCCAATACGGTCGTAGTAAACACACATATGTATACTGTATATATATATATATAACCCAATTCATCATACTTGCTACCCATCAGAGATCTACATTATTATGGCAATTCTGTTTTATAGCAATGTTTACGGCTCCAACTTCCTTATAGCCTAGAACTCGCAAGAGGTCAATTGGTCAGCTCTATTGCCTACAGTAGCTAGACGAAACATATTAAGGGGAGATGGGTCGCTTTGCTGGAACCCTTTCTCACTCGTGTTTAGCCCCATTAGTTTTGAAATTTTAAGACGTTCGGCCCATTAGTTTGGCGATTTTAACACTTTTAACTCCATTTCATTGTCAATGTAAAGACGTATCGTGCCATTTAGGTGTCGATTTTCTTCCGGTGCGCGATAGCGAGCCTGTAATTATACGAAGAACCGGTCTTCGGCCCGGACAGTTTTCTAGCAATTTTGTTTACACATTTATCTAAAGGGGGGGGGGGGGGGGGAAAGGGGGGGGGTCTAGTGGGTGTTTTTCTAAGTTTAAGGGAGGCTAAGCGAAGAAACTAAAAAATAAATTAATATATTTATTAGTAGACCGAACAAACAGCCACTAGCCTCTTAAGGGAAAACAAATAATTACAATAATTTCTCTTGTAAATGTCTTGGTAATTATAACCATGAATACACAATTTACAACCGCTCCATTTACTGTAGACCAACTAACAATATCACTAGCCCACACTCACCCCCCCCCCCCCCTCTCTCTCTCTCGTACATACATACATATACAGTACTATGGCGCATACCCCATTTTGTTTTCTTTTTATTGGAGGTGGCCGACTCGAGACAGAGCCATACGGGACTATATACAGTATATTCACACATACACACACACACACGCTTAACTATTTAGATACACAGAAAAATGCCTAAATAATCACACACACACACATACACAACTATTTAAATACACATACATAAACCTATATACACACACACACTCTCTCTCACACATACACCATTTCTCTACATTTACAGAATATACTAACACATCTAATACATTCCAATCATTGCGGAATAAAAAACGAAGCCAATTTGTAACCTTTCAAATCGCGCACCCTAATCAGAAAAATGAGTGGATTTACACATATTATATAACACATCTAACAAATAGTTTAATTTACTAGTACTGTACATTTAATATATTCACATAATTTAATAACACATCTAATACAATCGAATCATGCCGGAAAATTAATAGAAGCCGAATTTGAAACCTTTCTAAATCGCTCACATGATCAGTAAGATTAGTGGATTTACATATATTTACGAAATAAATTTACATCTAATACATTATATATAATTGATTAACACATCTAATACATTCGAATCATTGCGGAATAATAATCGAAGCCGAATTTGCAGCCTTTCCAAATTGCGCACCCCGATCAGAACAAAAAAATAGTGGATTTCCGGAAAGTTTGAACTGTAAATGCACCGCCGTTAACTTTACTTGTTGACTCGGGAATAGCCGAACGCAACTCGCCGAATTAGGGACAATTAAAGGGACATGCAGGGTCGTCTTTCTCGTCCCCTTTCGCCCTCATGATTAGCCCCATTACTTTTCAGATTTTAAGATGCTTTCCCCATTAGTTTGTCGATTTTAAGACATATTCGCCCCATTTCTTTGTCAATATTAAGACCTTTCGTCCTATTTAGGTATCGATATTTGTCCTGGGAACGATAGTGAGCCTGTAAGTTTGGAAGAACCGGCCTTTGGCCGGATTTTTTTCTACCGACAAATGTACAAATTAATCTAGAAGGGGGATCTAATGGATGTTGTTTCAAATTTGATGGAGGTCTAGGGAGGAAACTAAAAACACATATATTTATATATATATATATATATATATATATATATATATATATATATAAAAAAGAAAAAAAAAAGAAAACAAAAAACTAAAAATGAACCATCCCTAATTTGATGGAGGTCTAGGGAGGAAACTAAAACAACAAATATATAAAGGAAAAACAAAATACCTAACATGACAAGTGAATTCGTTATTAGAGGACTGGGGTCGCTGAATTGTGGATAATTGGGCAGGAAAAACAGGAGGAGGGGGAGCACTTTCTGATGATTGTTTTTTTTTTTGTTCACTCTTCTTTCTGTACCGGTGACGTCTGTTACATTTTATTCTAGCTATGTCTACATGCTTTTATGCAGTTTAGGAAGGATCTGTGGTAGTTATAACCTCTTCTGTACCGGTGATGTCGTTATAATTACATTCTAGCTATGTCTACATGCTTTTATGCAGTTTAGGAAGGATCTGTGGTAGTTATAACCTCTTCTGTACCGGTGATGTCGTTATAATTACATTCTAGCTATGTCTTGACGATTTTATGCAGTTTAGGAAGGACCCAAGGTAGTTAAGAGGGTTGATTGAGATAGTTCGAAGCCTTATAATTGCTAGAGATTCTTCCTAAACTAAATAAAATCGATTTGTAGTAGCCAGAACGAAAACAAATATAAAATGCTGACGGTACAGAAGGGGTTAACCCTTTCCATACCGGTGCCGTCTTTTAAACTTTGTTCTGGCTACTAGTACGCGATTGTATTCAGCTTTAAAAGGGTCTCCAACAATTAACAGGTTTCGAACTATCTTACTTAACAATTTTTGCTACCACAGATCCTTCTTAAACTGCACAAAGGCGTCAAAATATAGTTGTAATATAATTTATACAACGTCGCCGGTACAGAGGAAGGTAAAGTTAGAGGGCGAGACAAACAACGTCGCCGGTACAGAGGAAGGTAAAGTTAGAGGGCGAGACAAACAACGTCGCCGGTACAGAGGAAGGTAAAGTTAGAGGGCGAGACAAACAACGTCGCCGGTACAGAGGAAGGTAAAGTTAGAGGGCGAGACAAACAACGTCGCCGGTACAGAGGAAGGTAAAGTTAGAGGGCGAGACTAACAACGTCGCCGGTACAGAGGAAGGTAAAGTTAGAGGGCGAGACAAACAACGTCGCCGGTACAGAGGAAGGTAAAGTTAGAGGGCGAGACTAACAACGTCGCCGGTACAGAGGAAGGTAAAGTTAGAGGGCCAGACAAACAACGTCGCCGGTACAGAGGAAGGTAAAGTTAGAGGGCGAGACAAACAAGAGAGGTAGTCGATCTCCGATGACCTTTTAATTTGTTTAGTCACTTTATGTCTAGAGGTGTGTGAACTTGTGTTTTGTTTTTGAGTTTATATATATATATATATATATATATATATATATATATATATATATATATATATATATATAGAGAGAGAGAGAGAGAGAGAGAGAGAGAAAGAGAGAGAGATAGATAGATATATCTTGTGTGTTGATGGTGTAAGTGTGTGTGTGTGTGTGTGTGTGTGTGTGTGTGTGTGTGTGTGTGTGGTTTATTTTTCTTTTATTTTTATTATTATTATTATTATTTTTTTTTTGCATGTGTCGAATGTGCATCCAATGTAATTTGTTTAGCATTTAACACCAATCACATAATTTTCGTTGGAATATACAGTATATTTGTCAGAATCTAGCATTAGTCCCACACATTTAAATAATAATATGCGTTGAATCGAATATATCACAGCAAGACACAGTTACTGTATTAATAGGAGGAAGGGTTTATATATTGGTTGACACACACACACACATATATATATATTGTGACGCCCAGTGCGTAGCAACGCAACCTGATTGTACTCCTTGGTACTCCACTGTACCACCACGGTACCGCGTTGTACCGTGCTGGCTGCTTATATTGAGTGTGACAACGTATAACTATGTTCTTTGTATCTCTGCAAAGGTCTCGTCATTTGCTAACCAGTGGTGGGTTTTGTTTTAAGCCATGTCGAGACCTTCCATTTAATATGTAGTATCAATAGAGAAGTTGATAGATAAGACAGTGGGAATTCAGAGAGAGAGAGTGAGTTAGACTTCAGAGCGAGAGGGTAGCGGTGCGCCACGCTGCCGGGGGGGTGGTTGCCAGACGTATGGACCGGTTGGCAGCCCTGCGCTTATAGCTAGGTGCGACAGGGTTGGTAGTACATTGCCGCCTGCCTATGCTGCCTGGGCTGCCCATGTTGTCGTACAGCACATTGCCTGGAGGCTCGCTGTGTGCTCTATGACCAGGTTGCCTAGAACCTTTGAGATTCTAACATCCCTTGCCCTCTCTCCCAATTTCTCACGGTTGCACTCTTTCTCTCTGACGACATTACTCTCATTTCATTCTTCTCTCTATTTAAATGCATACCCTTCCCTTGAGGTCCTAAAGGAGTTTCAGCACTCACCTCTCGTATTACTCTTAGGACAAGCATATATTTACATGTATTAGATTTAAGGGGTTAATGTGAACAGCGATCTTCTTGATGAGGATAGTTGGTGAACGTTCTACATGTTCACAAGTTATATGCCCAGCTCATCATCCAATTTGTGACTAGACTAGTGCCATGTGTAAGAGCCCGACCATGCCCAGGAGTTGTCTGTAGAGGGGCGAGGACTTAGCCCTGATTTGCCTACCGAGCCAGGAGCGAGTGTAGTACCAGAGACTACAGCTCGCTCGTAGTGCCGGTATAGTAGAGTAACGTAATTTATCTGTCCTTGTGTTCTCTGCAGTCTTTTCCTGGGTTCTCGCTTTCGGTGCTGGGACTCGTTGTTCCTGTGACTTGGCCTGCTAGCTAGAACACATGGGGATGATGAGTGGGTGATATCTTTATTTTACTATGCATTGCAGCTCTCTTTAAGTTTATGTATGTAACACTTTACAATACACATTACTCACACACAAGACAACACTATTAATACTTTCATGTATCAATTAACTGCACTGTCGTTTTGCTGCTGTGTCCGGAGTTCTGTTGCGTAGGGCGCATACGGACTCAGAGGGGAGACAGAGTGAGAGAAGCGAAGTAGCCTATGCGGTAGTAGGCTACCGGCGCAGTACTGTTGCCTGCAACCTTTTAGTTATTCCAAGTATAGATTCATTATTACAATAAGTGACTACTATTTATGTTCCTTCCATGTGTATTATTAGGTATCTACTGGATCATGAACATCTTGTATGCTACATGCTAGTGCATGTTAGTAGGGGACAGTTATTCTAGTGCACGCGCTTTCAAGTAGGCGTGTACATTTGTCATTTAGCATTTCACTGTCATACCTTTAGCCTGCTTCTATTCTACATTATTAGAGGCTTAATATTAACGTAGTTTCTTGAGTATTGCATTTCTTTAGTAATAACGTAACCTATAAATGTCTGAGGGAGTTTAGCCTCATAGCCTACCCCTGTTGTACACTTTCGCCGAGTTAAGGTACCTCGTTACCATAGACGATAACTCTGTAGGGCGTTGGTGCTTTTGTTGTCTGGAGCATATAGTATTTGGGACTGGAATCGAGCGTGTCGTTGTCACATAAGCCATTTCTGTCCTACGATCAAGAATCCCGAATATGTATTGCCGATCCAGCCGTAACAAAATGGCGACCTTGCACAAGATTCAGTAGTATCCTATCACATGTTTTTTGGAGAACTATTCTATGCTACCTAGTAGAGCTGGCTAGAATTTTCTTGCATATTGGAGGAATTTTTTATTGTGTCATTATTGTATTGGTGGACTTGCACATTGTTTCGTTAGGGGTGTCTAGAGTAGAGTCATTCAAGCATCTTTAACATTTTGTGAGTCGAGACTGCAATTAGTAATAAGCACTTTTTTTTTTTTATGAACAGCAATTGTATAACCAGCACTATGTCTAATGACTCATCATTTACGGGGGAGGATAACACGGTACAGCCTAGTAACCAGCAAGTACAACAGATGTTTGGGGAGGGGAGTGTTATAAGTGGAGAGAGGGATGCCCGGGCATTTTTGCAGACACCTTTGACCGAACAGCGCCTGCAGGCTATTGATTGTTACGGTCTTCGCTGTTTAGCCACGGTTTTGGGGCGGGACTGTCCTGACAGTTGGCCCAAGAAGAATTTGGTGGCATGTTTGTTGGGTGATGGCGATGGGGCGGTGGGTGGAGTGGGGTCTTGGGGGGTTCCCTCCAAGCCTCCATTCCACTCTACCCCTGAGCTGGGCCCTCAGCCAGCGAGTCTTAGCACGATGCAGCAGGAGGGTTCTCAAGGGCAAGCTGGCTTACCCGTAAACACGTCTCGGTGTGGATCCCCCATTTTGTGCTCTCCCCCCCCAGGCCTGTCTCCTGAGATGTTATTTCAGCTAGAACTAGCTAAGTTTAAGCTGCAGGAGACTCAGATACAACAGGCTAGTATAGAACGCATAGAGGTTGCTAGAATCCAAGCCAATCAGGATGCAACCAGGTACCAGGCTGAAATGGATGTCGAGAAGTCTAGAGTAGAGACCACGGGGCGTCATCTCGGTGGTGGGCACTGGGTTACAGACTCACTTTCGCATTTAATTAAGTTAGTACCCGCATTTGATGAGACAGCAGTGACTGAGTTTTTTGCTCGTTTCGAAAAGAAGTGTCGTGAGTATGACTGGCCGGAGGTTAAATGGGCAGCATTAGTTTCATCACGTCTAGTGGGTAAGGGGTTGAAAGCCTACGATGCACTGTCACTGGACGAGAGTGTAGTGTATGGACTGGTGAAGGAGGCTGTGCTCCGGGCCTACGAACTGCAACCCGAAACTTATAGATTGAAGTTCCGTGGCGTGAATAAGAAGAGCGACGTCAGTTTTATGGAGCACGCACGGGACTTAACAGATGCAGGTAATAACTGGTTTCGGTCCGAGCACGCAGAGTCGGCTGAGGAAATTAAGCAACTTTTCTATCTGGAACAGTTTTACAAATGTACTGGAACCGATCTAACGCTGAACATTAAGGAAAAATGTCCCAAGACAGTAGAGGAGGCTGCCAAGATGGCAGACTTCAGATTATCATTGATTCGTGGTTGCGGTGCCGCTCAGAGGGCTGAGTCAGGGCAGAAGGGGCGCTATACCCCACCCACCAGAGTTTTCGATAATAACAAATCCTATGACACACATAACCACACTAAATGCATTGCACCTAATAACACCTACAAACACAAGCCTCTCCCGTTTACTAAAGGTCAGGCCCCTTCTTCGCCCGCACAAGGGAAGAAGCCCATTGGGGATGTGAAATGTTACAAATGTCAGAAGCTAGGCCATTATTCACGTGAGTGCCCTAGTAACACTCCCGCTAAGCCGGTGTCATTGGTTCACAGTATCGGTGTGTCTCTGAAGGCTGCAGCAACTGCCCGGGGTAGGTTGTCAGCAGCTGAGGCACACGCGGTAAAGAAGCGTACGGAAGGCTCGACACCTGTCCGGGACACTTTCTGTAGCCATCGGGGACACGGGTTTGTGAGCTGGGGGAGTGAACTACGGAGGGTTGACTTGCTGAGGGATACGGGGGCTTCGCAAACTTTGTTGAGGAACTTCACAGGGAAACCGATAAATGCGGCCAGAGTTGTTGTGGTGCAGGGTATAAATGCTACGAGGTCATACCCACTTGTGAGGTTGGAGTTGAGAGTGGGAGAGGTGTGCAGGGAGCTGGATGTAGGGATCGTTGAGTGTTTGCCAGTTGAGGGCGTCGACCTTCTTCTCGGCAACGACTTTGCGGTGCCCACTTCCGGGACTCCACCCTTAGTCGTTGCCGAGAGGGCGGCCGACGTGGATGGTGAGAATCGGGAATGGGTTGGGAGGTGCCAACAGGATGAGATGGCCTGTGTGGTAACCCGATCTCGCTCTGCGGCTCCTGCACAGCCTAGCACTCAACCTCGGGGACAGTGGAGGAAGGATCAGGAGAAGGTTGCTAAGGGCAGGAAAAGGGACATTGATTCTGCTGCACTTCTCGGTGATTCGGTACTTGGACCTATAATAAACACGGGAGTTGACTCTGGCCCAGATATGGTGTGTAACAAGGCAGAGTTGGGTAAGACTTCGCGTGAGGCAAGAGCTGTAGCGAGAGCCACTAAGGCAGTAGAGCCTACTAGCCGGGGTAATGTCTTATTACAAAACCATCTTGATGCATTGACGCCCAGGGACATTAGTGAGCAGCAGCTGCAAGACGCTAGCCTAGCTCGTTATAGCAATGGTGCCATAGAGTTGGAGGAAGATGGGGATGCGAAGCCGGGAGATTTCTTTAGGCTCAACAGGATATTGTACCGCAGATTTCTAGACCCCAAATCGAAGTGGGAGGGCGGTGCGAGGGTAGTAGACCAGGTGGTTGTTCCAAATAAGTATAGAGAGTCCTTATTGTGTCTGGCGCATGATGTGCCGGTGGCGGGTCATTTGGGGGTAACAAAAACATTGGCGGCATTGGGCAGGTTTTTCTGGTGGCCTGGGGTCAAGGCTGATGTCTGTGCATGGGTGGCTGGGTGTGCGACCTGCCAGACAACGGGGAAGCCTAACCAGACAATCCCGAAGGCACCTTTGTTTCCCATACCTGTCACCGGGCCTCCGTTCAGCAAAGTTGTAGTAGATTTGGTTGGCCCTTTCCCGCCTACTAGTAGTGGCAATAAATTCCTGTTGACAATCATGGATGTGGCTACGAGATACCCGGACGCATACCCCATGAGAAACGGCTCGGCAAAGGCAGTTGTTAAAAACTTATTATTGTTCTGTTCCCGTTATGGATTTCCACGTGAGGTGCAGTCAGACCAGGGGAGCAATTTTACATCCAAATTGTTCAAGCAAACCCTTCAGTTGCACGGTATATGTTCTGTAGTGTCGTCAGCCTACCATCCCGAGAGTCAGGGAGTCTTGGAGCGGTGGCACTCGACCCTGAAGAGTATGCTACGCTGTTACTGTGCAGAACATGACACTGATTGGGATTTGGGTCTGCCGTATGTTCTGTTCGCTGCACGTGAAGTCCCAGGAGAGAGCCTGGGGTTCAGTCCAAATCAACTAGTCTTTGGCCATAATGTGAGAGGACCTTTAAGTATGGTGAAAGAGATCTGGGAGGGCGAAGAGAAGCCGGGGTCTGTACTTAAATATATCCTTGAGAGCCGGGAGAGACTTATAGGTTGCATGGCAGCGGCAGGTAATAACTTGGTTAATGCACAGGCGGTCATGAAGCACCAGTATGACGCCAAGGTGAAGCTTCGGGAGTTTTCGGTGGGTCAGGAGGTAATGTTGCTTTTACCTTTGCCTGGACACCCCCTTTCTGCCAAGTTTATTGGGCCGTATGTGGTGGCTAAGAAACTGTCCGACCTTGATTATCTCGTTGCAACACCTGACCGTAGAAAAAAACATCAGTTATGTCATGTTAACCTCATGAAAGAGTATGTGAGACGCCCCTCAGAGCCTCTCACTGTCCCTGTGCTGGCCTGCAGCGGCCAGGGTGGAGAAGGAGGTGGGGACAGTCATGCTGCTGAGGAGGATAGCTGGGACTGTGTCATTTCCGCGGAACAGTGGGCGGGGAATACTGAACAAGAGGCTAGGCAAGCTGTAAGTCACCTGCCTGAGCACCAGGGTGCTGCTGTCCTAGGCCTGTTCAGGTCATACCCCTCTGTTTTCGCCGAACACCCAGGTCTCACTACTCAGGTAACGCACGACGTGGACGTCGGTGATAATGTGCCCTTCAAGTCAGTGCCCTACCGTGTGCCCCCGGTAAAGTTGCCAGCTTTACGGGAGGAGTTAAAGTACATGGTTGAGAGAGGGATGATCACTGAAGGTTATGTGAAGTGGACATCACCCGTCACGTTGCAGCCAAAACCTGACGGCAAGGTGCGGTTCTGCATAGATTTTCGTAGGCTAAATGGCTTGACCACTACCAACCCTTACCCTTTGCCTTGAGTTGACGACAGCGTGGACAAGATAGGGAATGCAAAGTACCTTACTAAAATTGATCTTGTAAAAGGCTACTGGCAAGTACCCCTGTCGGACCGAGCTAAGCAAGTTTGTGGTTTTGTGGTAGATGGCAAGACCTACCAATGTAACGTAATGCCTTATGGGCTTAAGAACGCACCTGCCACGTTTCAGAACCTGATGAACGATATTTGTGACGAAATCCCTAACTGCACGGTCTACCTTGATGACGTGATAGTGTATGATGACAATTTTGAAAATCACCTAAGGCACTTAGAGACCCTGTTTGGGAAGTTGCACGATGCTGGGCTGGTGGTGAACCTGAGGAAGTGCGAGTTTGTAAAGGCTACTGTGCAGTATCTTGGCTTCGTGGTCGGGTTAGGCCGGGTGTGCCCCCCCCTGAGCAAGATACAGGCTATCAATATGTTTCCCAGGCCCACCACTAAGCGCCAGGTCATGCGGTTCCTAGGTATGATAGGCTATTATAGGCGCTTCATCCGGGGATACTCTACTGTCTTAGCACCGTTAACTGATCTACTGTCGAAGTCAGTGAAGTTCTGTTGGGCTGCGGAGTGTCAGAGGGCTTTCGACCTAGTCAAGCACCTGCTGTGTACACATCCGATTTTGAGAGCCCCAGACTTCTCCAGGAGTTTTCAGCTGGCGACTGATGCCAGCGGTGTGGGTGCCGGGGCAGTGTTACTGCAGACTGATTCCGAGGGCTTGGAACACCCAGTGAGCTTCTTTTCTCGCAAGTTTAATTCGGCACAAAGGAATTACTCGACTATAGAGAAGGAGCTTCTTGCTATCGTTTTGTCGCTCAAACATTTCGAAGTTTATGTTCCAGCCTACGGCCCGGTAGTGACGATTTATACGGACCATCATCCCTTGAAATTCCTAAATCAGTTTCACAATCGGAATATGCGGTTGACCAGGTGGTCCCTAATGCTCCAAGAGTATAATCTCAACATTCAGTATATTGCCGGGAGTGAGAACGTGATAGCAGATTGTCTATCAAGGGTTGATGATCCAGGATAGTCGTGCACGGTGTGTGGGTTGAGCAGGAGTAAAATTAGGCTATCATAACGCCGTCCAAAAAGATTATAAAACAATAAAATAAACGAGAATTTTTTTTTTAGTTTTTGTAAGTCTTTATTGTTGTAGCATGATGCATGCGATATTGTGTTTTATGTATAATTCACACTTCAGTTGTTGTGCACCTTTTGCAATTAGTGGCAGCTAAGGGTAGCAGGTCGGTTGGTTGCCTGTCAGATTTTGATAATGCTTCTAAGGTCGATTATCTAAAATCTTGGGGGGGCTGTGACGCCCAGTGCGTAGCAACGCAACCTGATTGTACTCCTTGGTACTCCACTGTACCACCACGGTACCGCGTTGTACCGTGCTGGCTGCTTATATTGAGTGTGACAACGTATAACTATGTTCTTTGTATCTCTGCAAAGGTCTCGTCATTTGCTAACCAGTGGTGGGTTTTGTTTTAAGCCATGTCGAGACCTTCCATTTAATAAGTAGTATCAATAGAGAAGTTGATAGATAAGACAGTGGGAATTCAGAGAGAGAGAGTGAGTTAGACTTCAGAGCGAGAGGGTAGCGGTGCGCCACGCTGCCGGGGGGTGGTTGCCAGACGTATGGACCGGTTGGCGCCCTGCGCTTATAGCTAGGTGCGACAGGGTTGGTAGTACATTGCCGCCTGCCTATGCTGCCTGGGCTGCCCATGTTGTCGTACAGCACATTGCCTGGAGGCTCGCTGTGTGCTCTATGACCAGGTTGCCTAGAACCTTTGAGATTCTAACATCCCTTGCCCTCTCTCCCAATTTCTCACGGTTGCACTCTCTCTCTGACGACATTACTCTCATTTCATTCTTCTCTCTATTTAAATGCATACCCTTCCCTTGAGGTCCTAAAGGAGTTTCAGCACTCACCTCTCGTATTACTCTTAGACAAGCATATATTTACATGTATTAGATTTAAGGGGTTAATGTGAACAGCGATCTTCTTGATGAGGATAGTTGGTGAACGTTCTACATGTTCACGAGTTATATGCCCAGCTCATCATCCAATTTGTGACTAGACTAGTGCCATGTGTAAGAGCCCGACCATGCCCAGGAGTTGTCTGTAGAGGGGCGAGGACTTAGCCCTGATTTGCCTACCGAGCCAGGAGCGAGTGTAGTACCAGAGACTACAGCTCGCTCGTAGTGCCGGTATAGTAGAGTAACGTAATTTATCTGTCCTTGTGTTCTCTGCAGTCTTTTCCTGGGTTCTCGCTTTCGGTGCTGGGACTCGTTGTTCCTGTGACTTGGCCTGCTAGCTTAGAACACATGGGGATGATGAGTGGGTGATATCTTTATTTTACTATGCATTGCAGCTCTCTTTAAGTTTATGTATGTAACACTTTACAATACACATTACTCACACACAAGACAACACTATTAATACTTTCATGTATCAATTAACTGCACTGTCGGTTTGCTGCTGTGTCCGGAGTTCTGTTGCGTAGGGCGCATACGGACTCAGAGGGAGACAGAGTGAGAGAAGCCGAAGTAGCCTATGCGGTAGTAGGCTACCGGCGCAGTACTGTTGCCTGCAACCTTTTAGTTATTCCAAGTATAGATTCATTATTACAATAAGTGACTACTATTTATGTTCCTTCCATGTGTATTATTAGGTATCTACTGGATCATGAACATCTTGTATGCTACATGCTAGTGCATGTTAGTAGGGGACAGTTATTCTAGTGCAAGCGCTTTCAAGTAGGCGTGTACATTTGTCATTTAGCATTTCACTGTCATACCTTTAGCCTGCTTCTATTCTACATTATTAGAGGCTTAATATTAACGTAGTTTCTTGAGTATTGCATTTCTTTAGTAATAACGTAACCTATAAATGTCTGAGGGAGTTTAGCCTCATAGCCTACCCCTGTTGTACACTTTCGCCGAGTTAAGGTACCTCGTTACCATAGACGATAACTCTGTAGGGCGTTGGTGCTTTTGTTGTCTGGAGCATATAGTATTTGGGACTGGAATCGAGCGTGTCGTTGTCACATAAGCCATTTCTGTCCTACGATCAAGAATCCCGAATATGTATTGC
>JBAKBP010038729.1:0-15817 GCA_037953745.1 Lithodes maja
GTGTTGTCATAATTATATAAAGCTATAGTGTTGTCATAATTATATAAAGCTATAGTGTTGTCATAATTATATAAAGCTATAGTGTTGTCATAATTATATAAAGCTATAGTGTTGTCATAATTATATAAAGCTATAGTGTTGTCATAATTATATAAAGCTATAGTGTTGTCATAATTATATAAAGCTATAGTGTTGTCATAATTATATAAAGCTATAGTGTTGTCATAATTATATAAAGCTATAGTGTTGTCATAATTATATAAAGCTATAGTGTTGTCATAATTATATAAAGCTATAGTGTTGTCATAATTATATAAAGCTATAGTGTTGTCATAATTATATAAAGCTATAGTGTTGTCATAATTATATAAAGCTATAGTGTTGTCATAATTATAGCAAGGACTGGCGGAAATAAGTATTTACCCACTATTCAATAATCTAAAAACACGGCCCCCACTAGTGGGGAGGGCTATGCAGATCATATCAAATGAGGGGTTAAGGAGGATAAAAAAGGTAAAAATAAGCTCTAATTGGCCATAAGCGTTTGCCGTGGGATACAAAATACGTTGAGAGAGGGGGGGGGGGGGGGGCAAGCTCTCTTCAGACAGTCCTTGGGTAATGGGTAAATACTCACTTCCGATAGTCATTGATATATAAATCCACTGGCTATGAAAGAAAATCACATACAACACACGTGTGAAAGACGTGTGAGAGAACATCTAACGGAAGACGCCATAGCGGACTAGCCAGTTATCCTCCCAGGCCTCCCTGTTAAAGAACTGGCAATATGGGATATATGCATGCGCGCAGGTGATTGGTTAAATGAGTGTGACGTCATCCAGAAAAATCCACTACCATTGGCTGATCATTGGACTTCACTTTCGGAGTCCGTTGACAGTGTCTAGACAGACGACTGTAACGGTGATGTTGACGGGACCGTTTATAGGGAGACTACTTCTATCGTCATAAATAGGTCCCTTATAATAGATTTACGATGGTACGAACATGTAAAACAATGTAATATGTGATATGATAATTCAGGAGGATACACAAAGATCAATGTGTCTCGTGACTGTCAGACCGTTGGATAAAACCGCCTGGTTGTATGAGCCTACGCAGGCAGTCTATAAAGACTATCTTGGAATCTGAAATTAGACAAAAATAAACCTCTTAAACGATTGTATTTTATTCGCTATGCATGCTAGTTTCAGTACAAATTTGTTTTCAAAGCGGCGAAACGAAGGCATTGCTCGTATCCGTATGTGTAAATAAGTTAATACATATAAGATATTAGACATACATCAATGTTTCTCATGGGCCTTCTAAATCACAAACATTTTCCCTCCTCACATTTTTCTTTATCTTTTTTCTGTAGCATATTTTATGTTTACGCTTCAGAAATTATTAAAGACAGCCGAAATATATATGCCAAACCTAAACACACAACATTAACTGAGGTAGCACATTGGCAATGAATCCACACACCGGTATAATGTCCTGTACATACGTAACCCTAATGCTCCTTTCCCACTGATGCGACTTCTCACGATTTTCATCGCTGACACCAATAAATTGGCACATTCGTGACATGTCTTAAACCCTCTCATGAAAAATGGTTTGACTCGCAAGGCCTCTCAAGGCCTGCAAGGGCCCTCGCGGGTCGTTGCAAATGTTCGGACTGTTCACAATTTTGGACGAGGACTCACGAGGGTTCGTTGCCCTCGCAAGCATCGTCTAGCATCGCCGAGGGATCTGCGAGGGCTTCTGCGATCATCTGCGACATCAGCGAGACATCGCGGAGGGTTTCACACAAAAAACAATTTGCAACGCTGCATGGATGCTCACCGATGCTCTCAGATGCTCTGGTCGCCGATGCTCTCAGATGTTCCGAGAACATCGAGATGCCAAAGAGCACCTTCCGCGAGGTGGGTAATTTTTTTTTATTAGTCCTATAGTGAACCTGTCAACCCTTTTTTCTATGCACCTCTCTTGGGTGGTTCACCTGTTTTGTTTTCTCTTTCTCTCTTTTTCTCTCTTTCTCTGGTTTGTATCCATTCAGCCCCATTCAGCCAACTGTTTTAAGACGTTTATCCCCATCCAAGTATCGATATCTTCCTGGCAAGCGATAGCGAACCAGCATTATATGGAGAAATCTGGCTTTGCCGGAGACATTTTTCTATCGAAAAATGTACAAATTTAGCTTGCTCTCAAAATTTTTTTTTATATACGATGGCTCGCTACCGCTCACCAGGAAAATATTGAACTCTTTTCCTTCTCTCTTTCTCTGGTTTGTATCCATTCAGCCCCAGATATCTTCCTGGCAAGCTTAATTTTTCTATCGAAAAATGTACAAATTTAGCTTGCTCAACGGCCGAACGGAAAAAAAAACCCAGCGAGGTGGGCTCAATGTTTGAGTTAAGGCTTAAAATAGAGCCCATCTCGCCTTTTTTAGTTTTCTCTTTCTCTCCCTCTCTCCTCGTGTTTTGTTTGTTTTCTATTTCTCTACCTCTCTCTTTGCCTTGCATCCGTTCGGCCCCGTTCAGCCTACTGTTTTAAGACGTTTACCCCCATCCAGGTTTCAATATTTTCCTGGTGAGCGGTAGCGAGCCAACATATATATATTTTTGTTTTGAGAGCAAGCTAAATTTGTACATTTTTCGATAGAAAAATGTCTCCGGCAAAGCAGGATTGTTCTATATAATGCTGGTTCGCTATCGCTTGCCAGGAAGATATCGATACTTGGATGGGGATGAACGTCTTAAAACAGTAGGCTGAACGGGGCCGAACGGATACAAGGCAAAGAGAGAGGGAGAGAAATAGAAAAAAAAAACGAGGAGAGAGGGAGAGAAAGAGAAAACAAAAACAGCGAGGTGGGCTCAATGTTTGCGTTACGTTACGGCTTAACTGAGCCCACCTCGCCTTTTTTTTGTTTTTCTCTTTCTCTCCCTCTCTCCCTCGTTTTTTGTTTTCTCTTTCTCTCCCTCTCTCTTTGCCTTTTATCCGTTCGGCCCCATTCAGCCTATACTACTGTTTTAAGACGTTTACCCCATCCAGGTTTCAATATTTTCCTGGTGAGCGGTAGCGAGCCAACATTTATATTTTTTGTTTTGAGAGCAAGCTAAATTTTTACATTATTTGATAGAAAAATGTCTCCGGCGAAGCCGGACATTGCCAATCTCCGAATTAAGGGGGAGATGGGTCATTTTTTCTGGTCCCCTTTCTTCCTCATGGTTAACCCCATTAGTTTTCATATTTTATGACGTTCGGCCCATTAGTTTGGCGATTTTAAGACATTTCACCCCATTTCGTTGTCAATATTAAGACTTTCGTGTCATTTAGGCGTCGAGTTTTTCCTGGCTAGCGATAGCAAGCCTGTACTTTTTGAGGAACCGGCCTTCGGCCAGAATACTTTTCTATCGAAAAATTTACAAATTGATCTTGAAGGAGGGTGTTGGGGGGTGCTTATATGCTTGATGGAGGTCTAGGGATGAAACTAAATAATCTCGCCGAGGTATTCGCCGAACCCATCGCTCAATTTGCCGATGAGCATAATGTCGCCGATTACGTCTTACTCATAAATATATTAGATTATTCCTATAAGTTCAGGAACATTTCATAGCAAGGTCGGTCCATAGATATCTGTGCCCCATTACATTTGTTTTCCTTTCACTTAAACACTAGTGTGTAGTTGGGTGTGAGTACATGATCAGATTGATATCCAGTATTCAATAACTGAATTTAAAATCGTCGTCACGTAATTAACCGTTAACTCTCGATGGTATTATGGTTAGAGTGTTTAAGATCGGTATGTGGTAACCCAAGTTGGAATCCCGGGAAGATCACTATGTATAGATATAATTATATATACTGTATATATATATATATATAGTGATCTTCCCGATCTTAAATACTCTAACCATTATACCATCAAGAGTTAAAGGTTAAGTACATAACGACGATTTTAACCTTCATTACTGTTCGCTAACTCTGTGAGTTATCCATAAACACTGAAATAGATGAAATTACCCCACCCTGTTTAACACCATTACTTATTGCAAGATAGCCAGATCATGCCTGTCCCCATCGAACTCATTATTTCTGATTTACATACATATTCAACTAGAGTCTGCAAATATTTGTACATGACTGTTGATTAAGTAATTTACGAAACAATTTACAATAGTTTACTCTGGCAATTGCTTTGCTGGCATCTAATAAAAAAGTGTAAACATTAGTTTCGTTATAATTAAACTCAACGATCGTTTTCTGAATTAAACTAGTACATGAACTGGTAGAAGATCCTTCCTTGAAACTATATTGTAAATTGTGTGAAAGTAACTGCCGTTCTTCCCGTGCCATAATTATTTCGTCTACAAGTTTTCCTAAAATGCTACTAAGTGATATTGATCTAAAAAAATTCAGACAAGCTTATCGTCCCTTGGGGATTGGCACCATTCTACCTGTAGCCATGCCATCTGGAGAAACACCATGCCGTGATATTTATGTAAACAAAATAGAAAGAAATAGGTTTAATCTATAACTTGCATGGAAAATATTATCTGAGATTAAAGAAAGATTATCGTCACTTTTACCTAATTCAAGAGATTTATGATTTCCTGTTACATCCAAAGGAATTATATTTTGACATATAATGTAGTGCAAGTAAGATTATGTTTACTGCATGTTCATTGGTTCGTTAAGTTCACTATCGTGAAGCTGAGCACCTGAATTAACCAATGGGGTTAAGCTAACTTGGATAATACAGTAAGGATATCAATCTCTACCAAAGTCACTGAATACACAATTTCGGTTCACACGTTTTATTACTTATTCAGCTAGGGTACATATATGACATAGATCTAGTATCATCTATATAGAAATGAGCTTGAAGAATCTCGATCAGAATAATTGATGTAAATTACTATCAATTCACTTTACATAATAAATAGTAATAATGCACTCGTGAATCAAGTACATAAAATAACACTGTATTGAGTCACTATAGAATCACAATATAAATAATACAGAGAGGTTAGTCTCAACAACAAATAGTAGATATCTGGGAATTGGAATTTGGGTAAACACAAAAGGATTATCCGACAAGGTAACTCAAAATTACTGCGACACACACACACACACACACACACGGACTCACAATATAATTAGTTATGGAAGTTAGGATATCAACTGAACTCTGAATAACTGGTATGTTAATTCATAAAATAAAAAATATAGATCTTAATTAACTCATGGAGTTACAATATTGAATATTAATTTAATTCAATGAGAAAGAATTATACAAGCCGATTCGCTTGTCTGCACATCGCCTCGCCGAGGGTTAAACAGGGCGTCGGATGGCCTAGGATTTAAATCAATGATAAATATTGCTAGAGCTGAGGTTGAGATCACGGAGAGGGATCTTTTATCACAGCATTGCTAGATATGATCAGAACTCTCTCTGTATATATTTATTTTATGTTCGCTTACCCCAGCCAACAACAACAACAACAATATCAAGATCTGCTGATTGTTCCCAATAATTTACGTATGGTGTGTTGTATACATATCCCGAACGAATATAATATGTAAAGCTCTGATCCAGAATATAAGAAATATATTCCCAGAATTATACATACAT
The DNA here is from genome assembly GCA_037953745.1 of Lithodes maja. NCBI lineage: Eukaryota > Metazoa > Arthropoda > Malacostraca > Decapoda > Lithodidae > Lithodes > Lithodes maja. The sequence continues at coordinate 5,639 of JBAKBP010038729.1, forward strand.
CAATCCCTGCAAATAGAGTGTAGAATGTTCTCTCAACACGAGGGGCGATAGCAATTAAGACGAGAATCGACAATCTCTGGAATTACGTTAAAATGGAACACTGCATATCTTAATCACCCTTTGCAATATTTAAATCGAACACTTTATACAACGAGAAGCACTTAAGTTTTGGTTGGAGGTGTGGCTGTTGATTTGGTTGTTGGCGTGACATCTAGGGCGGCAGGTTTTGGAGGTTTGAGGTTAGTGGGGACCTTCTTCCTGGTCTTGGGGATGTATATTGCTGGGGACCACCATGTCGTTTGGGTCACTCGCCGGCCAGATCTTCTGCACGGGGGTTGTAAAGAAGGTTGAGTTAAGGGGGTTGAGGGGTTACATTTGGGTTTATTATTGGTTGAAGTGGAAGGTTTGGTGAGGGTGGGTGATGGAAATTGTGAGAGGTGTTTCTTGGTATTTATCAGGGGTGTAGAGGTTGAATTTTTCGAGGGGTGTTTCGGAGGGGGTTTGGCAAGTGAAGAGGTTGAACTAGTCGAAGTGTGTGAGGTTTTGTGAGCGAGTGGAGATTTAGTGACAGGAGGAGCAGAGCGAGAGGTAGAGGTGGAATCTCTTGAAAGAGGTTTCTGTGTGGGTTTGGCAATTAGAGAGGTTGATCTAGTCGGAGTGTGTGAGGTTTTGTGAGCGAGTGTAGATTTAGTGACGGGTAGTAGAACGAGATGTAGAGGTGGAAACAGGGTTTGAGGTGGTAAGTTTAGGCAGAGGACAGGCTTTACGTTAGGTTTGTGGGTTTTCTTTTTCTTTTGTTTGTTAGGGGGGGACAAACTTTAAGACTTTCAGACTACAATCAATAGTGGCATTAACCTATTAAGCCCTAGGGGCTAGGGTAGTTATTTGTGAATTTCTGCCAAAAAATTTGATCTCTCAGAATTGAAAAAAAAATTACATCAATGTCTTGATAAAAAGTATCCGCATCCGCCAATATATATATAACCACCCCCAAAACATGTGGATGTGGAGTTGCAGTGGCTGCAAATTGAAAAAATGGCGCGAACGGCACTACACCACCCGGGCGAGCGAGCGTGTGTGAGTGAGTCAGGCGGGAGGAGGGAGGAGGAGGGTGGAGGGAGGGAGGGGTGATTGATAAGAAGCAACCTCTATACCTCGCCTAAAAAGCACTTTTATGGCTTCACCTGTGCACATTCATGAGTAAGGCAGCCCATGTGAAGAATAATATACACCGATAAATCAAGCGCAGAGAGGCATGAGGATAAAAAATAGGAGAAATAACAGCGAGGGAATGAGACAGGAGGGTGGCGTGGGGAGGAAAGTGTCAGGTTACAGTGGGTATGCGCGCGAATCTCGACCTTATAGACTGCCTTCTGTTATTGTTCTATAGGTTATTATGTAAACCAAGATAGTGCTTGATAGGCATAGTGGAAGGATTTTTGGCCGGCAGTAACAATGAAGTATGTTAGTAACCCGTTATAACATTACAACATCTTTACTTTAAGCACTATTTGCTTGCAACTCATGAATGAAAGGTATTATGTTTGCTTTACGTGTACATTTTTTAACTGTTTGTTCGTAATGACATGATTATATGTTAATTAAAATGTAAAACTTGCAAACTAAACAAACCAAAATTGGGACAAGGACAATATAAAGTCAAATTAAATTATCAAAATCGCTATGTGGAAACAACGCTTACTAAAATGAAAATTCTTAAATAAAAGAACACAATCCACCACATAGGGTGTACATTACTACATGAGCAAGTTAATCTGTTTCCCAAGCAAACTAATCGCACATATAACAACGCACTATCGTCACGTTAAAGGAAGTAGTCAAGTTTGGGAAGTCCGGGACGTTCTGGCAAATTTTACTAAACTGCATGAATAAAGAAACTACATGTTAAATGTCAAAATATTATTTAAAATCAAATTTGCAACATGACAAGACATTAACAATAGTACAAAATACAAATATTGATAAGATATCTATACTATTACAAAATAATATATAAAATACAGTACAGCACTCACTAACGATAGTGCTATCGGGTAGGTACCTGTAAGCATAGCATGCCTCAAGTGACCCCTATCAATAACTACCCTACAAATAACCTACATTTATAGCACAAATAAACTAAGGAAATCGCAAAAGTAAGCAATTGATACTATCGACAATGAATACATATAATATAAAGACAAATAATTGCAAAATATGAAGTAACAACAGATTTAAACAAAGAGTACTCTTTTAACAAGAACAATAAATTTAAAAAATCACCAATATTAATATTAATAATAGAAAAAGAAGAAGATAAACAATAAATACAGACAAAAAACAATAAATACAGACAAAAAGTAAGCAGAGGTTATACAAGAAACTTCAAGTTAAAAATGCTTGATTAAAATTATTGATGTCAAATTTTAGAATACAGTCACAATAATTGACCCTAAAAAGATTAAATTTATGGAACAATTTACTTGCCTCAAAACCTCTGTCCACTAAGAGTCTGTATAGTAACCTAGCTCTAGCCCAAAAGTCATCTACTTTAGTGCAGATTTTACAAAATCTTATTAATTGGGAATAAAAACAATTATAAGTTATTTTACTATCGATATTACTACTAGGGAAAGGAAAGTTTATTACGTTAAAATTAAAATCATCACCTTTGTGATATACTTTAAGTATGCACTGTTCATTAACAATCTCTATATTTATATCAAGAACATTTTCAACTTTATAATTTCCGTTACATTGTGTGAGGGGAATAGAATTAGGGTAAATAAGTTTAGCAACTTGATTAAAATTTAACAAATTGCAAACAAGAATGTCATCAATATATCTACTATTATTACTTAACAGTTTAGCAAGTGCTAATTTTTCTGGGATTTTATTTTTCTTGCTACTGTCAACTAAGTCTTTTATATATTTAAATTCTAAAGCAAGCAAGAATAAGTCTGCAATTAAAGGGCTAGCATTTCCACCCATAGGAATTCCTAATATTTGTTTGAAAATGTACGGCCCGAATCTAACATAAGAACATAAGAACATAAGAAAATGGGAGTCTGCAGAAAGCCGATTGGCCTAAGCAAGGCAGATCCCTGAATAAAGGAGGAATTTAAGGGCATCTTTAAGTTTAGTTCTATCAAAATATACAGAACTAGTGGGAGTAGAGCTAAGTGATGCATTATTAAAATATGTATAAACATTTATGAAATAATTATGTAGAAATATTAGACATACGAAATACCTCGATATATGCAAGTGTATCGAGGTTATATATATATATATATTTTTTTTTTTTTTTTTTTGCCAAGCATTCGTCTGGCCGAAAATAGGGATGCAATTATCGCTGTCAGTATGGCGTGAGCGGTCATGGCCTAGTGGTTAGAGTGATGGAGTGAGTGATATGTAGGCCTAGAGATATGGGTTCGAAACCAGAGGGGTTATGGGGATGTTTTTGGAGTGTGTATATAAATTAAAAAAACAAAATTGTTTACATAATTATGCCCTGTTATCCATAAAAGTCATAAACTTCTATGAATAGCAGAGCATAAGTATGTTTTTTTTATTTTTTTATGTTTTGTTTATTTATTTGTTTACAAAAGGTTAGTACAGAAATATAATATTGCATATTTAGAAATAAAAATACTGAATGTATCACTATATCATACAAAAGTAGAATATTGCTTGAATATTTATTTAGAAGTACATAATAAATAACATATTGCTTATCCCTTCTGGCCCGGGTGTCATTTTAAAATGACAGTGCGGCAGATGGGCCGGAGCCCGGGTGTCCTTTTAAAATCTCTATGCTTGAAAGCGTGCTTTGAATTCTGTGCGGCAAAAATTTCCTTTGCAGGGGCGATCGCAGCGCCACCAAACCTCAACTACTACCGTTATCAGTTCCTACATGCCCGTCATGGCGAGTTATAGTGAAATAATGAATTCTGACACGTTCTATTCTGTGCAACCTCCCGCGCACCCCAGTGCTACCCCGCTCGCTACATCTACACCTGTTGCAAGCAAGAAAAAGGCTCAACGCAAGAAAGCGAAGGTATTGTTGAGTGATAGTGCTATACAGAGAGAACATTTTGCCATTGAAGAAAGCAGTGGCGAAAGCTTAATTGATAAAGAACAGTTTATTACTAGTGCAAGTGAAGACGATGATTTTGTGGGGTTTGGGGATGATGACAATGTTGACTTGTTTGAGGGAGGGGATAGTAGTGATGATCCTGATGTGGAAGTGTTGCAGGAAGGTGCAGTCGAACTTCCGAGTGTGCTAGAGCCTAGGCCTACCCTATCGCCATCACTGCGTGGTCACCCTAGGCCTAACCCTAGCCATAGCCCGGGACCTTCCTCTTTGCCTGCCCGTACGCCCTTGAAAGTGGGTAAATACTTTTACAAACAATCTTTAGTGAAAAGTGCAGCCAAGAAAGCATGCAGGGCAGCAGAGAAAGCTAGGGAAGGCGAAGATAATGATAGTGACACCGACCCTGGTCTAGCAACCACCCACATTCCTTTGTCCCGACGCCTTGACCCCGGACACCGCGTGGGTCACCCACAGCCCTCGGCTTCATCTCTCCCTCACGATGTCCAAAGGGCCTCTACAAGTGGTACTAGTGGGGCGGCATTGTCCTCCCACAGTGCCACCACAGGCCCCGCATCGTAGGGCATTATTTTTTGCGGAGAAGCTCTCGCCTAGCAGCAAAAGGAGCCCAACTCCCGAGGCTGAGGCTCCCATTGTTCAACCTCCCGCAGCCTCCCTCCCCCCACGCCGCCGATGCCCGGTCACTTCTTCACCTGAAATGTACTCTGAAGAAGAAGCTGATGACCAGAACATTGCCCCCCAGATGAGTTGACATCGCCTGAGGAGGAGGAGGACGACGAAGAGGATGTGGAAGAGGAGGAAGTCCCGACACGACGAGTTCGAGGGCGAGGTCGTGGGCGTGCGGCTCAGCCTGGCGCCGCCGCTGCCCCTGGGCGTGGGCGTGGGCGTGCAGGGCGTCCGCGTGGGCAAGGATGTGTGCCTGGACGTGTGCCTGCTGCAGCTGCACATGTGCGCTCATCCAACTTGTTTGTGTGGACAGATGGGGTGGATTTTGAGCCAGATTGTCCTGCCTTTGACGAGCAGCAGATTGGCTCCGGGATGTCAGCAGCATATCCTTGTGGCCCAAATGCTACCCCCAGTGAACTTTTCTGTGGCTTCTATGACAATGAAGTCATGGAATACCTCGTCTAGGACACCAACAATCATCATGAGATCTGTGCCAACTTTCTTGGCAGGAAGACCAGTGCCAAGATGGTGGCATGGAGAGCTGTCACTGTGGCAGAACTGTATGTGTTCTTGGCACTCACTATGCTGATGACACATATCAGGAAGCACGCTCTGGCAGACTACTGGATCACTGCCGACCTCATCACGACTCCAGCATTTGGCAAGTACATGTCCAGGGACAGGTACTTTGACATCCTCTCCTATCTCCACCTGACAAACAACATGGCAGTCCACTTTCCCGACTCAATTTGGAAGATCAGGAAGCTGTATGACATGATACGTCATCGGTTTACCACCTACCTGATTCCATTCCAGAAGATGTGCCTGGATGAGTCTCTGGTCCTGTTCCGTGGTAGGCTACATTTCAGGCAGAATATCCCGTCCAAGAGACACCACTTCGGCATCAAGCTCTTCGTCCTCTGTGACTGCAAGACGGGATATGTGCTGGACTTTGTGGTCTACAGTGGCAGTGGTGGGGAAATTGAGACTGACCCCAAGATTGGATTTGGCGGCGCTGTCGAGCAGAGAATGATGGAGAAACACTTCCATAAGAACCACATTGTCTACACTGACAATTACTTTACGTCGCCCATCCTAACCAAGTACCTCCATGACCGCAAGACCGGAACTGTCGGCACAGTCAAGGCCAAGAGGAGGGGCATGCCAGCCTACCCAACAAAGACGAAGAAGACAGACATCTTCCACTAGAAGAGTGGCCCCATCCTCTCCATCCACTGGCATGACCAGTGCAAGGTTAACCTCCTCACCACATGCCACAAGGCCGAGATGGTCGCCACAGGTAAGGTGGACCGAAGAACCAAAAACCCCGTCCAGAAACCAGCTGCTGTCCTGAATTACAACCTAAATATGCGCCTCGTCGAAAAGTCCGACATGCAGATGGGCTTCATCGACTGCCTGCGAACATCTTGCAGATGGTATAAGAAGTTTATTCTGCATACGGTAGAGATGTTGGCCCTCAATGCCTACAACATCTACTGTCTGTGGACTCCCGGAGTCAAGAAGTACAAGTCCCTGCGGAAGCCTTAAGGGGATGTATCATCTGCAAGAGATTGCAAGGTACATCATACCGTGCTGTACAGGTCCCTCCATTGCCGGAGTTTAGGGTTCAGGAAGTGAGTCCTTTCCAGGTTGTTGTTGTTGTTGTTGTTCCCTAAGCTGCCTGGACGAACAGCCCCGAGTCCCTGAGGAAGGCCATGGCCACGATCAGGCTTTCCCACAGAGCTCTCATTGAGTGTAGATTGTGTTGTTGGCGTAAGTGGCTGTGTGAAATGCAGTCTTCTATGATGTGTTTAATGGTATGGGGTGCTGTGTTACATCCCGGGCAGGTGTCGAGAATGGAGTCATCCAGTCTCTTCTGATAGCTCAGGAGAGCTGGATGGTGTCCGCATCTCAGCCTGGCCAGGTGGACTCTGTCCTCGCGAGGAAGGGAGGATTCGGAAGGGTGGATTTAGGGAGGTCGTGCATGCAGCTGCGTGTTGTCTGTGAGTGAGTGGATGGAGCGGCGAGAGATATGAGTATGGATGTGCTTCTGGAAGTTGGTTCGGGGTGGGCAGGGAGGGAGAGAGGACAATAATTGTGTGTGATACCGTGTGCTGGGTGTTGTTTTAATATTTCTTGGTGTCTGTGGGTGTGTTGCCATGTAGTTTAGTGGGTGATCTTGGTTCGTGGCGGCTGCTGCCTGAAATTGAGTGCCTCTCATGTCCAGATGGTCTTTGACTTTGAGGATTTGGGTTTCTTGATGTAGGTGATCTGTGGGTGCAGTAGCTGTGCAGCCTGTAATACTCTTCAGGGCTTTGTTTTGAATAGTCTGTAAGGTCTTATGATGTGTTTCAGCTAGGTTAGAAGCCCAGGCTGGGCTTGCGTATTCCATCACTGATCTTATGTATTGTGGTGTATTATTGTACCACTGTGGTGGTAGTTTCTTTGTTGTGTCCAAATTTTGTGTGAGCAAGTGACCTGATGGCGTTAAGTCTGGGTGTCAGTTTCTTTTTAATGTTTGTGGTGTGCTGTTTGAATGTCATATGAGTATCATATGTTACTCCTAGGATTTTGGGTGTGTGTGTATATGTTAGGGGTGTGTTGTTTATGGTGAGTTGAGGGATGTATTCGTGTTCTCCTGTCCAGCTTGTGAGCAGGGTTGCGGTGGATTTGGCTGGGGCTAGATTAAGTCTGTTTGTAGTGCACCAGCCATGTAGTGTGTTGAGATAGGATTGAAGGAGATCTGTTGCTCTTTTTGGGTCATGATGTGTGCATGTAAGTGTTATGTCATCTGCATAGGAAGCTAAGTTTATTTGGGGCGTATTGGGTGTAGTTATATCGTGCATGTACAGATTGAAAAGTGCGGGCGATAGGACGGATCCTTGTGGGACTCCGTTTGGAAAGTTTCTGATTTTAGATGACTGACCGGCAAAAGATACGTGTGCACATCTGCCTGCTAGGAAGTTGGCCAGCCACCTTTTTGTGTTGTTGTGCATGTTTGTGTTGTAGATTTTGTTTGTTAGATTGTGGCGGGTGATGGCATCGAAGGCTTTACTAATGTCGAGTGTGGCTAATAGTGATCTGTGTGGTGGTCTAGCTGAGTTGATGCCGTCAAAAGCTCTTTGTGTAAGGTCTGTGAGAAGAGTGTTTTGTGGAGTGCAGTGGCCTAAAGCCATGTTGTGTTGGAGCTAGGGGTAGGTCGGGTGTAATTAGTTGTAATACTAGGCGTTCTATGACTTTGGAGGGGGAGCAAAGGAGTGTGATGGGGCGGTGCGAGGAGGGTAGCGTGGGGTCTTTGTTGGGTTTGTGGAATGTGATGATGATACCATGCTTCCAAATGTCTGGTATTGTGTTGTGTGAATAGCTGTAGTTTGATATGATAGTGAGTGCTTGTATGCCTTGTGGTCCCAGGTGTCTGAGGTGTACGTTGCTTATGTTGTCTAGGCCACAGGCGGGTGAGTGCTTGAGATTGTTGATGATATGCTTTGTCTGGTGATTGGTGAAGGGTGTATAGTCAGGGTCTGTGGGGAATTGTCTCTTACGTCGGATGACACGTCGGTCGTCTTTGTGAGGTTTTAGGTGGCTGACATGTGAGATGTGATTGATGAGAGTGTTTGTTTGTTGTTTACATGAAGGAGTAGAGTCTGTTGTTGTGATTGCAGCATGTGATTGTGTTGTGTTGCTGTTGGATAGTGTGATGCTGTTTAGTGTTTTGTAGAGTTTTTTGGGGTTTGTTTTGTGATCAAGTGTTTGTAGGAAGTTATTCCAATTTAGTTTTTGTTGTTCTTGTATTTTGTTGTTAGTTTGGGTGTTGAGTGCTTGAATTTGTTGTGTGATGTCTTGTGTGTGGGGTGCTGGGGAGTGTTTCAGTATGTCGCATTGTCTGATGAGGTTTTGAATTTCTGGTGTGAAGTTGGGCTTGTGTCTTTTTCTGTTACCTCTTGGAATGTGTTTCTTGTCAGCGTTTTGGATAGTTTTATTGAATATGTGTACAGCATTGTTGATGTTAGTGATGGGTGTACTGTTTAGAGTTGTGAAGTGTTGTTCTGTCTCATTTGTGAATGCTTCCCAGTTAGCTCTTTTATAATTGGTGTATGTGTGTTTGTGGCTAGCTGGGGTGAGTCTGGTTTTGGTGGTGATAATGATCGGGAGGTGGTCCGAGCCTAAGGTTCTGACCACCCTCCAGGATGTTGTGGGGGCGAGTTCTGGGGAGCAAAAGGTGATGTCTGGAGATGATGGGTTATAGAGGGCTTGGTGAGGAATATGGGTATGTTGATGGATGTCGTTAAGGATGATGAGGTTATCTGTATGGTTTTGTAGTACCAGCCCTCTGTCTGTGTCGGGGTTGTCGACAAACCAGGCCGATGTCTTGGCGTTGAAGTCACCACCCAGGATGAGGTGTGGGGTGTTTGTGATGTGTTGTAAGTGTGGTCTGTATTCATTTGGTACTGTAGGGGATGTTTGGGGAGGGATGTATGTGTTTATGATGGTTATGTTGTAGGTGTTGCCAGTGCGTATTTTAATTGATTGTATTTCTGTTGTGTTATAATTTGGGGGGAGGAGGGATTTGGTTTGTACACTGGTTACTATGTATGATATTTCTTTGTGTACCAGGGTGATGAGTCCACCGCCCCCGCCGACAGCCCGGTCTTGTCTGATGGTGGTGAAATTATGAAATGTGTGTGTTTTTTGTGTTGTGCCGAGTTTTGTTTCTTGTAAGATGGCAATGTGTATGTTGTGTTGTTTGATGAAGTGTGAGAGTTCGTGTTTCTTTGTGTTGATGCCATCTATGTTCAATTGGAGAATATTAGAATATTAATGTTATGTGCACGATGTATGTTGGGTGCTGCTGCACGAGGATGGGGTGGGGGTGAGGGGGGGTGGGGGTGAGGGAGGGGCTGGTGGTTTGGATGGGTGAGGTGGGGTGGGGATTGGGGAGCAGGAAATGGGGGTTGGAATGGATTAGGATGGGGTGTGGTGTGTTGAGTTGAGGATGTGGATGGTATGGGAAGGTTAGGTGGGTTAGGGAGGAGAGGTGGACGGGTTTTAGGGGGGGGAGTGGATGATATGGGAAGGCTTGGTGGGTTGGGGAGGAGAGGTGGACGGGTTTTAGGCGAGGGATTTGACTGGGAGAGGGAGGGGCATGAGGAACAGGTCCAGGTGTTCGTGTAGTTTTTCTTGGAGGCAAGTGTTGTACAGGTGAAGTGGGTCCAGTTCCTGCATGAATTGCAGAGAACTGAACCCTTAGTGTGGCGACTCGAAGTGATGGGTTTTGAGCAAGTTGGACATATGTATGTGTACGTGGGTCCTAGGTTGCTCTCAATGTCTCCGGCTAGAAGAAGTCTTCGAGAAATGACAGCCGGAGAGTCATTTCTCGGTGTAGGAAAAACTGTGTGATG
>JBAKBP010038730.1:0-15817 GCA_037953745.1 Lithodes maja
ATGCTTGCGCCCCGCCCACATCACGCAACCCCGTCCTCTATGGTCGCAAAAAACATCCTGAGCAGGGTTCGAGCCTCTCAGGTGTTTCTGCATTGGCTGTGCCTCAGCCTCTGACGAACTGCCCCGGGCAAACTCAGAAGACTTCGGAGACACACCAATGTTGCAGGCCAAAGACACAGCTGCTGTAGGTGGTTTGCTAGGACAGACTCTTGCAAAGTGCCCCTTTTCATGACAAAGATAACACTCCAACTCCCCTCTGGGCTTCCCTTGGTACTGGGAAGGGCCCGGCCCCTTCTTAAATGGGACGGTGTTAGTCTTGTGGTCAGTCTTGGTATCATAGCTCTTGTACTTGTTTGCATAATGTATATCACTAACTCGGGGGGGTGGGCTCTATATATATATATATATATATATATATATATATATATATATATATATATATATACAGTATATACCTGTATATATATACAGTATATACCTGTATATATATATATATATATATATATATATATATATATATATATATATATATATATATATATATAATTATATATATACAGTATATACCTGTATATATACAGTATATATATAAGAATCTCGGGAATCCTCAACTTATTTATACTTTTGGCAAGTTTTTACTTCAATGTAAACATTTTATATTGAATTTAGAACATATATTATACGTACATATGTTGAGAGTATTAAGTTACACATCGTAGGCCTATAGGGTGTATGAATAAGGGAATTGTACCTCAAAATACATATTGGTTGTAATGTCCATGAAAGTGTGTGCAAAATACAAGACATATTGTTCCGCACTGCTGTTAGTCTTAGAATGTTTGTCTTTATGGTCTTCTGTTTATTTTAATGTTGAAGTATCACTAATAAACAGGATATCCTTAGTTATTTATTATGGATACCTTAATAAGAACATTAAACATGATACAGGAAACGACCACTCTACTAATTAATTTATTGGTCCCTATTATAGTGTTATATAAGGAGTGTTGTTCCATATGTGATAGCTGCCGGGGTGTTGATAGGGATTTATTGTCTAGCATGTTAACAAGGAAAACATTATCAACCTAATAATAATATATATATATATATATATATATATATATATATATATATATATATATATATATTGTATATACAGTATATATACTGTATATGGAGGAAACTTAAAACAATTTAATAGATATACAACTAATAAAATCCCCTTAAGGAACAATTTTCCATAGGTGATAATGGTAACTTCCGGTTATCGATAAGGATCTATAGTCATTGAGAGCCTGTATTGTCAAGTATGTTAAGCAGGCAAAATAATTAGACCAACACTAAGTTCTTCCTTCTTTTAATCTTCTCCCACCTGTTTTAGCTATAGAGGTATTTGTATAGCAGTTGTACAGTCGGCCACATAAGTTCTGTTCCTCTCTGTGATTGTATGCATGGAAATATGATGCCCATGATTGAATTACGAGCGTAGTTTCTTAGACAGTGGTTAAGGAGAGATGGTTCACTTTTTGGGCGATTTTTTCATATATTCATTATTTTTCTAGTTTCCTCCCTATACCTCCATCAATTAGATTCCCCTTCTAGATTAATTTGTACATTTTTCAGTAGAAAAGTGTTCCGGCCGAAGGCCGGTTCTTCTAACATTACAGGCTCACTATCGTTCGCCAGGAAAAAAAATCGACACTTAAATAGCACAAAGGTCTAAATATTGACGAAGAAATGGGGCGAAAGGTCTTAAAGTCGACTAACTAATACGCAAACATCTTAATATCTGAAAACTAATGTGGCTAAACATGAGGGAGAAAGTGGTCCAGAAAACAGGCCCATCCCCCCTTAACTCATCTGATGGTCAACTGTTAATTGAAAGAAACCACACTCGCAATGCATTCATACTATTTTACTGTCACGCATAAGATCACAGCGAGGAACATAACTTATGTGGCCGACTGTACATGGTGATAGTAACATGGGATTTATGCAGTTAACCCTTTCCGACATATGACGCGATTTTGAACCTATTGGGGATACTTTAAAGCCTTTGTGTTACCATCAGGGGTATTTAGAAACCTTTAGTTTAGTTACTTCAACCTCTGCAGTTGTCTTTGAGTTAGCTGTGGGCAGAACACTAATTTTTGGAGAGGTAATTATAAGAGTGAGAGAACTCTATTTCTTATTGCTAATCTGGCAGCCTCTGCGTCATATGTGCGTGAAAGGGTTAATAAAGGAGGTGGTCAGAGGACTTTTGGGGTTGACTGTACACGTAGACTCCTGTTTCTTTTCACTGACGATAAATGGACTACCTGCGAGTTTCAGGCTACAAGGAAGTTGGAGCTGTAGACATTGATAATTAGCAGAATAAAAACCAGCTATAATGCGGTTTTTAGTATACATATATAAATACACATATTAATACACATATAAATACACATATTAATACACATATTAATACACATATAAATACACATATAAATACACATATTAATACACATATTAATACACATATTAATACACATATTAATACACATATAAATACACATATAAATACACATATAAATACACATATTAATACACATATAATTACACATATAAATACACATATAAATACACACCAACCCCAATACAACATGCTATATGTATCCGTCAGAAACCTACATAATTACCGTATCTGTGTTTAAGGGGAGGTTTCCACTTGAGGGATTTTTTTCTTGACTCCTTTCTCCCTCATGTTTAGCCCCATTGTTTTCCTAATTTTAAGACGTTTGCCCCATTATTTTGACGATTTTAAGAACTTTCAACCCCTTTCTGTCAATTTTAAGACCTTTCGTGCCATTTAGGTGTCGATTTTATCCTGGCGAGCGATAGCGAGCCTGTAATTTAAGAGGAACCGGCTTTCAGCCGGGACATTTTTCTACCGAAAAATGTACAAATTTATCTTGAAAGGGGCTCAAGGGGGTGTAATTTTAAGGTTGATGGAGGTCTAGGGAACAAACTAAAAACCTCCCCTTAATATCGATGTTTACAGCTCCAACTTCCTTATAGCCTGAAACTCGCAAGTGGTCAATTGAATCCCTCAGCCTCTTAATTCCTCGATACTTAAGGGGAGATATCCACTTGAGGGATTTTTTTCTTGACCCCTTTCTCCCTCATGTTTTTGATATTATAAAATGTTTGCCCCATTAGTTTAGCGATTTTAAGAACTTTTACCCCATATTAAGACCTTTCGTGCCATTTAGGTGTCGATTTTATCCTGGCGAGCGATAGCGAGCCTGTAATTTAAGAGGAACCGGCCTTCGGCCGAGACATTTTTCTACCGAAAAATGCACAAATTTATCTTGAAAGGGACTCAAGGGGGTGTAATTTTAAGGTTTTAAGGTTCCAACTATATAGTGTTATTTCACTCGTATCTAATCGGAAGGTGGTCTTCTGTGGACCATATATATTTCGCCTCATTTGTCTGGCGATTTTAAGACGTTACACCTCATTAATTTGGCTATCATAAGACGCCAATTTAGCCATTATTTCTAGTCGAGCAATAGCAAGCCTGCAATTTAAAAAAGTGGTGTTGTAGAGGTCTGGGGAGGCATTTAGGCTGAGCGTAGTTATTTTGTTGTAATAATATCAAACTGAAACCGGAACCGACCACTGAACTTCTGAATTAATTTGGCCGCTGCTGAATCCTAAGCTGTTTAAGGGGAGAATTCTACTTGAGAGATTTTTTTTCTTGACTCCTTTCTCCCTCATGTTTAGCCCCATTGCTTTTCTAATTTTAAGACGTTTGCCCCATTATTTTGACGATTTTAAGAACTTTCGACCCATTTCTGTCAATTTTAAGACCTTTCGTGCCATTGAGGTGTCGATGTTATCCTGGCGAGCGATAGCGAGCCTGTAATATAAGAGGAACCCGGCTTTCAGCCGGGACATTTTTCTACCGAAAAATGTACAAATTTATCTTGAAAGGGGGTCAAGGGAGTGTAATTTCAAGCTTGATGGAAGTCTAGGAAACACACTAAAAACCTCCCCTTAAGAGGCATTGTCCGCATAGGTGATAACTGCCTCGTGTCGATAAGGATCTATGGTCATTAAAGGCTTTATTGTCAAGTATGATAATAAACTACTGTATAATGAGCCCAACAGTTTTACTTCACATCTATACACATAAATCGCTGGGGTGTTTGGAGGTTCACATTATTTCAGTAGTCCTTGCACTAAAATGTAAATGTTATTTTTAATATTTGTTCATGAAGTTTACATTAATAATACTTATATTTAATGTTAATCAATATATATATATATATATATATATATATATATATATATATATATATATATATATATACACCGGTATATATATATATATATATATATATATATATATATATATACCGGTATATATATATATATATATATATATATATATATATATATATATATATATATATACAGTATATATATATATATATATATATATATATATATATATATACAGTATATATATATATATATATATATATATATATATATATATACAATTATGCATTGAATATATGTGTATATTGCAAATGATTGGCTGAACTTGGCTAAGTGAATTTGTAATAGCCATAATAGCTACATATTCATTTGAATGTGTAGTCAATCCCAGAACTTATGTTAAATGGTTAAATTATTCCAATGGGAGTATGTCTATTATTGAACGTAAAAGAATAATAATAATAACCTTATGAATTCATTTCATCTGCGGGAAATCCCCAACTGTAATGAATTATACAGCACTAGGCGACGAAGGCTATATAGCGCTGGAAACTGTCGTAGCATAGCCGAAATTCGAACCCACGCGGCTAGTAGAACTGTCGTAGCATAGCCGAAATTCGAACCCACGCGGCTAGTAGAACTGTCGTAGCATAGCCGAAATTCGAACCCACGCGGCTAGTAGAACTGTCGTAGCATAGCCGAAATTCGAACCCACGCGGCTAGTAGAACTGTCGTAGCATAGCCGAAATTCGAACCCACGCGGCTAGTAGAACTGTCGTAGCATAGCCGAAATTCGAACCCACGCGGCTAGTAGAACTGTCGTAGCATAGCCGAAATTCGAACCCACGCGGCTAGTAGAACTGTCGTAGCATAGCCGAAATTCGAACCCACGCGGCTAGTAGAACTGTCGTAGCATAGCCGAAATTCGAACCCACGCGGCTAGTAGAACTGTCGTAGCATAGCCGACATTCGAACCCACGCGGCTAGTAGAACTGTCGTAGCATAGCCGAAATTCGAACCCACGCGGCTAGTAGAACTGTCGTAGCATAGCCGACATTCGAACCCACGCGGCTAGTAGAACTGTCGTAGCATAGCCGAAATTCGAACCCACGCGGCTAGTAGAACTGTCGTAGCATAGCCGACATTCGAACCCACGCGGCTAGTAGAACTGTCGTAGCATAGCCGACATTCGAACCCACGCGGCTAGTAGAACTGTCGTAGCATAGCCGACATTCGAACCCACGCGGCTAGTAGAACTGTCGTAGCATAGCCGACATTCGAACCCACGCGGCTAGTAGAACTGTCGTAGCATAGCCGAAATTCGAACCCACGCGGCTAGTAGAACTGTCGTAGCATAGCCGACATTCGAACCCACGCGGCTAGTAGAACTGTCGTAGCATAGCCGACATTCGAACCCACGCGGCTAGTAGAACTGTCGTAGCATAGCCGACATTCGAACCCACGCGGCTAGTAGAACTGTCGTAGCATAGCCGACATTCGAACCCACGCGGCTAGTAGAACTTGCGGATTGCTGAGGTCGAGACCCATGATAGACCGTGGTATAAATACTAAAACAAAAGGGAAATATGGAAATCATATTAATTAAGAAGTATTGTTCCCTCCTTAATATAATCCCGTATGTTGATAAGAGGTCTGTGTGGTCATTATAAAAGGTGTATTGTGGGGGCGTATGTCAATAAGGCGCCGTAATTAACCCTTCCGTTGCCTTAGGTGGAGGACCATTGTGGGCGTATGTCAATAAGGCGCCGTAATTAACCCCTCCGTTGCCTTAGGTGGAGGACCATTGTGGGCGTATGTCAATAAGGCGCCGTAATTAACCCTTCCGTTGCCTTAGGTAGAGGACCATTGTGGGTGTATGTCAATAAGGCGCCGTAATTAACCCTTCCGTTGCCTTAGGTGGAGGACCATTGTGGGTGTATGTCAATAAGGCGCCGTAATTAACCCTTACGTTGCCTTAGGTGGAGGACCATTGTGGGTGTGTATGTCAATAAGGCTCCGTAATTAACCCTTCCGTTGCCTTAGGTAGAGGACCATTGTGGGCGTATGTCAATAAGGCGCCGTAATTAACCCTTCCGTTGCCTTAGGTGGAGGACCATTGTGGGCGTATGTCAATAAGGCGCCGTAATTAACCCTTCCGTTGCCTTAGGTAGAGGACCATTGTGGGCGTATGTCAATAAGGCGCCGTAATTAACCCTTCCGTTGCCTTAGGTGGAGGACCATTGTGGGCGTATGTCAATAAGGCGCCGTAATTAACCCTTCCGTTGCCTTAGGTGGAGGACCATTGTGGGCGTATGTCAATAAGGCGCCGTAATTAACCCTTCCGTTGCCTTAGGTGGAGGACCATTGTGGGCGTATGTCAATAAGGCGCCGTAATTAACCCTTCCGTTGCCTTAGGTAGAGGACCATTGTGGGCGTATGTCAATAAGGCACCGTAATTAACCCTTCCGTTGCCTTAGGTAGAGGACCATTGTGGGCGTATGTCAATAAGGCGCCGTAATTAACCCTTCCGTTGCCTTAGGTAGAGGACCATTGTGGGCGTGTATGTCAATAAGGCGCCGTAATTAACCCTTCCGTTGCCTTAGGTGGAGGACCATTGTGGGCGTAGGTCAATAAGGCACCGTAATTAACCCTTCCGTTGCCTTAGGTAGAGGACCATTGTGGGCGTATGTCAATAAGGCGCCGTAATTAACCCTTCCGTTGCCTTAGGTGGAGGACCATTGACACACACCGATGACAACAAGGGGGTAGCACACGATAACTGTTAGCGGCAATTATTGACAAAGAAATGGGGCGGAAGGTCATAAAATCGCCAAAGTAATGGAACGAACGTCTTAAAATCTCAAAGCTAATGGGACTAAACACGAGGGCGAAAAAACAACTACCTCCCCCTTAAACGATCATAATTTTGAACTAGCGTTGGATTTTAAATGTTGTGTATAGCCAAATTATTGCAAGATTCAGGTATTTTACGGGTAATACATATTGAGTTAGGTTATTCAACTGGGGTAATTTAGGGTATTCTGTAAATATGCCTGATAGTTTTTGTTTTACAGTGTATAAATATGCCTGATAGTTTTTGTTTTACAGTGTCTAAATATGCCTGATAGTTTTTGTTTTACAGCGTCTAAATATGCCTGATAGTTTTTGTTTTACAGCGTCTAAATATGCCTGATAGTTTTTGTTTTACAGCGTCTAAATATGCCTGATAGTTTTTGTTTTACAGCGTCTAAATATGCCTGATAGTTTTTGTTTTACAGCGTCTAAATATGCCTGATAGTTTTTGTTTTACAGCGTCTAAATATGCCTGATAGTTTTTGTTTTACAGCGTCTAAATATGCCTGATAGTTTTTGTTTTACAGCGTCTAAATATGCCTGATAGTTTTTGTTTTACAGCGTCTAAAGTTAGCTGTAGCATCAGATGAGGTGTGTTGGCTCCAGCTCATTTTGGGGTGGAGTCTCTATGTATTGTAAGATGCATTGTAATTGACCACTTGCGAGTTTCAGGCCATAAGGAAGTTGGAGCCGTAAACATCGATATGAAAACAATGCACTAATAATGTAGGTTTCTGATGGGTGGTAAGTGTGTTGTATTTGATTTAATGTATTTATAAATGTAATACAACCGTAATTTAGCTGATAATTCTGCTAACAATCTCAGAACTAATGGGAATAAAGAAGAGGTAGAAAGGGGACCAGAAAAACGGCCCATCTCCCTTTAATGCTGTGATCGTTGGCGTGGAAGAACTGTGGAATGCTGCGATATGTATGTGGGAATAGAAAGAGAGCTGTTGTGATGGCGTGTGAAATGCTGTGAGAGCTGTTCTGGTGGGAGAGTACGATTATGCTGTGAGATATAGTGGGGGATAGAATGAGAGATGCTGTGCCGAAGTGTAGTATGCTGTGAGAGCGGCTGTGGATGGTGTGTGAATTGCTGCGTTGGGATGATGATTGCTGTAAGATGCTGCGGTCGAGGAGTAGCAGGCTGTGGCCGTTGACGTAGAGTGTGGGCTGCTGTGAGAGATGATGTAATAGGTGCTGTGAAAGGGTTGTGGTATGCTGTGATAATGTTTGTGAAAGGATTGTCGTATGCTGTGATAATGCCTGAAAAGATTGCAGTATGCTGTGAAAAGATTGTGGTATGCTGTGAAAATGTCTGTGAAAGGATTGTGAAATGCTGTGAAAGGATTGTGGTATGCTGTGATAATGTCTGTGAAAGGATTGTGGAATGTTGTGATAATATCTGTGAAAGGATTGTGGAATGCTGTGATAATGTCTGTGAAAGGATTAGATGCTGCGGGTGAAGAGTGGAATGCTGTTTTTTTTAGTCGAGGGAGGTATGTAATGGGAGGTATGTAATGCTGTAGGAGTTGACTTGGCGTGAAATGCTGTGATAAGGGCGAGGGATGGTGTGATATGAATGGGATGCTGTGAGATATGCTGCAGTGAACCATAGGAATGTTGTGATAAGAATGGGATGCTGTGAAATATGCTGTAGTGAAATATTATAAATGCTGTGATAAGGATGTGTGATGCTGTGATAAGAGTAGGAAGCTGTGAACATTTTTGGTAGTAAAATATTAGAAATGCTGTGATGAGAGTAGGATGCTGTGAAATATGCTGTAATGAACTTAGGAATGCTGTGATAAGAGTGGTATGCTGTGAAATATGCTGTAGTGAAGTAGTAGGCATGCTGTGAAAATAATGGGATGCTGGGAGATAATGCTATAATGAACTACTAGGAATGCTGTGATAGGGTATAGGATGCTGTGACAAATGCTGTGGTTATAGTGTTATATGCTGAGGTAGATATAGGATAACATTATGTATAGGCTGTCGTTCTTAAGGGGAGATCTCCACTTGAGGGATTTTTTTCTTGACCCCTTTCTCCCCCATGTTTAGCCCCATTGCTTTTAATATTATAAAACGTTTGCCCCATTAGTTTAGCGATTTTAAGAACTTTCACTCCATATTAAGACCTTTCGTGCAATTCAGGTGTCGATTTTATCCTGGCGAG
This sequence comes from Lithodes maja, assembly GCA_037953745.1. Taxonomy (NCBI): domain Eukaryota; kingdom Metazoa; phylum Arthropoda; class Malacostraca; order Decapoda; family Lithodidae; genus Lithodes; species Lithodes maja. The sequence goes on from JBAKBP010038730.1 coordinate 9,302, forward strand.
CGATAGCGAGCCTGTAATTTAAGAAGAACCGGCTTTCAGCCGGGACATTTTTCTACCGAAAAATGTACAAATTTATCTTGAAAGGGGCTCAAGGGGGTGTAATCTTAAGCTTGATGGAGGTCTAGAGACCAAACTAAAAACCTCCACTTAAGGGGAGCGTTTTAGGTATTCTATAGGGTACTTATTTTTTTCTTTCTAATTCTTGTTTCCTCGATAGACCTCCACCAAGCTATAAACAATCCCCTCGAGGCCTCACTTCGAGATCAGTTTGTACATTTTTCGGTAGACAAATTTACACATTTATCTGGAAGGCGAGTCCAGTGATAGCCAGAATCAACTGTCAAAATGCCTCATAATCCTCAAAGGGTTAATGGGAGAAATGTGCGAGTTAATAATACAATGGTGGGTTAATTGATAAAATAGGCTAGTTAATTGGAAAGATAGACTAATTGGCAAAATTGGCCTGTTAAAGGAACAAAGAGACTATAGTTACTTGTAATAATGGGCTTGTTAATGGGTAGCATAGACTAGTTAATTGGTAAAATAGACTAGTTAATTGGTAGAATAGACTAGTTAATTGGTATAATAGGCTTGTAAAGGATATAATAGACTAGTTAATTGGTAAAACAGCCTTGTTAATTGGTCAAATAGACTAGTTAATTGGAACATAGACTAGGTAATTGGTATAATAGACTAGTTAATTGGTAAAATAGGCTTGTTAATTGGGAAATTAGATTAGTTAATTGGGAAATTAGACTAGTTAATTGGTAACATAGACTAGGTAATTGGTATAATAGACTAGTTAATTGGTAAAATAGGCTTGTTAAATGATAAAATTGGTGGGTTAATGGATAAAAATGGGCGGGTTGTGCGCTAAGTAATGGGCGGACCGAGCGGTAAAGAATAGGTGGGTTTAGTTGAGAGAATGGACGAGGCGAGTTAATTGCTAGACATGGGCGTATTACGAGTGAAATGGGCTGGATAAAGGGTAAGATGCCCGAGTTAATAGGTAAAATGGGCGGATAAAAGGACTGAATGGGCGGATCATATGGAAAAATGGGCGTGTTCATGCATATTCCGCCTATTTTTTACGGATGTGATATTAATAAAAACAGTTGAATGAGAATATAGACAGATTAATGGGATAAACGGGCGGATTAAACCATAAAACGGGTGGAATAAGGGTGGGCGGGTCAAGCGGTAGAAATGGGCGTGGCAAGTAGCGAAAATGGGCGGGGAAAGTAGCAAATATGGGCGGAGCTGACCAAGATCGCGGGAGTACCTTCACACCCTCACCGCTCACCTCCTTAAGGGAAGATTTTGCTTTTAGGACCCCCTTTACCCTCAAGTTTTGCCTCAGGTTTGAGATATTAGGACGTTTGCCCCATTAGTTTGGAGATTTTAAGACCTTTTCTGCCATTTAGGTGACGATTTTTTTTCCTGGCGAGCGATATCAAGCCTGTAATTTAGGAGGACGTGTTGCGGCCTGGGGTCAAAACAAAATTCTACCGATTTTGTTTACAAATTGATCTCAAACGGGTGTCTTGGAGGTACTCTTTTAAGCTTGATGGAGGTTTTAGGAGCCTACAAGAGTGGAATCACTTTCCATCTCATAGAGTTAACAGTCCCACTCTTGATAGTTTTAAAGCAAGGATCACCCAAAAAATAATATCTCCTGATCCTCATCCTTCCCATTAGCCCCGCACAACCCCCGTATATCATGCTGCCCGTGTGAAGCCCTCTGCGGGTCCCCAAGCTAAAGCTAAAACTTATTAGTATAATATATAATAATGGACTACTATATACCAATCTGCCCATAACCCTTTCAGTACCGGTTGTGCTATTAGACGACTTAATAGAATCAAATGAAAAAAAAAAAAATTGCCGGTACAGAAGGGGTTAATACAGCCAATTCCACCCCCACGAACAATTAATGATTAGACCAATTAGGGATTAATTGGTAGGCACTCGGGTCATTAAGGGGAGGTCTCCACTTGAGATTTTTTTTTTTCTGGACCCCTTTCTCCCTCATGTTTAGCCCCATTGTTCTTGAGATTTTAAGACGTTCGCCCCATTAGTTTGGCGATTTTAAGAAGCCTCGCCCCATTTCTGTCAATGTTAAGACCATTCGTGACATGTAGGTGTCTGTTTTCCTGGCGAGCGATAGCGAGCCTGTAATTTAAGGGTAACCGGCCTTTGGCCGGGACATTTTTCTACCGAAAAATGTAAACATTTATTTTGAAAGGGGGTCTAGGGGGAGTAATTTTAAGCTTGATGGAAGTCTAGGGAATCAACTAAAAGCCTCCCCTTAATTAACTCAAGTACAGTCGCTGTCATTAATGCTGGTACACTCTGATACCATAGTTTCTAGCCCACTCAGGAGAATTTGTGGAACCCTCTACGTTTTTCTCTATGCCATTATATCTATCCGGATTAATTTTTTGGATAGCATTTGTTTTTTTCAATAAATAGTATATCTAATTTTGTAGATGATGTATAGACAATTTTATTCATCAATTTTATTCATCAATTGGTTTCCAGAGATATATGCTTCCATAACTTAGAAATAGGGGAAGTCCAGGAATGTGTATGGGTGGGCTGGAGACTATGGTATCCGAGTGTACATTCATTTCCGGAACGATATTGGGATGCATTAAATCTCCCTATTAAGGGGAGGTATTTACTTTGTTCCCTAGACCTCCATCACGCTTAAAATTATACCCCCTTGCGTCCCTTTCAAGATAAATTTGTACATTTTTCGGTAGAAAAATTTCCCGGCCGATGGCCGGTTCCCCTTAAATTACAGGCTCGCTATCGCTCGCCAGGATAAAATCGACACCTAAATTGCACGAAAGGTCTTATAATTGACAGAAATGGGTCGAAAGTTCTTTAAATCGTCAGAATAATGGGGCGAACGTCTTAAAATTAGAAAAGCAATGGGGCTAAAGATGAGGGAGAAAGGAGTCAAGAAAAAAATCCCTCAAGTGGATATCTCCCTATTAACCCCTTGAGCATTATGACGCTAGTTGACAATATATTTTGGCCATCATTAGCCGACCTCATGCAGTTTAGGAAAAACCTATAGGAATCTAAGGCATATCAAATCAGCTCAATTATGCCTTTGACTACCACAGATCATTCCTAAGCTAAAGAAAATCGCCTATTGATAGCCAGACTAAACTGTCAAAACGCGTCATGATCCTCAAGGGGTTAAGTGGGTTTTTTTTTCTTCTTCGGATATTTACATTTTGGAGGTGTGTTGGATCAGTTCGAGGCCTCACAGTGTATCAGGAGTTCTGACCGCGACTGTACGTTTAATCAGTAGACGGTAGCCAGTTTAATTCACACGATTGCATTTCCGGCGACTTTCGATCGACGAATTCATTATTCTAGTACCTTTTCGGTGATTTGTTGCATATTTTGTCGACAAATAGGCTTGATTAGATTGTTGTAGTTAGCTGAAATCCCATACCAATTTGAATTCAGAAGCTTATATACCAGACATGTCGAGAAAAGATCGTATGGACCGGTCTGTTTACCTGCGCAGGAGAGGCTGTCGCCGACGGAGGAGCAGACGAAATCCACCGCCGAGCTCTTCAAACACCTTTTGTCCTGCTTACTTGAGTGATCTGGCCGTCTTGGTGATTCGCGGGGACTCGTGGCACCTTCATATCACTCCCACGTGGATGTCACCGGGGTTTTAGTGTCAGGTCGCGGTAAATAATCACGGAGAATACCAGTGTGGACGGGACGGACTTGCCAGGGATCGCCGCGTAGCAGTGTCCGCTCTCCCGCCATGTTGACGCTGGTTGGCTGGAGAGGATTAGGGCCGGGATTCGATTAGGCCCCGCCCCCCGATCGCCGTCATTGGCCCGGGTTCGAATCTGGGGCGGGGACTGCTACACCCACGTACGCACTCACGCGGCGAGCCCCACCTTCCCTTCTGCCGCGGAAAAACAAAACAAGCGGGATTGTCGGTGTGCGCGAGACGGTACGAGTGGCGGTGTAGCGGTCAGTGGTAGTAATGGCGAGTGCAGTGTAGAGAGAAGCCCTCGGTTCGATCCCCGGTGGTGTTGTTATAAAGAGCAAAGGTTGTGGTGGTGTTATAGTGAGTGTGGTGGTGTTCCCGGTGATGTTTACGTATAGTGCCAGTGAGCTAGTGTGTTTATCATAGCGGCAACCCAGACACTATATCTTCACTACAGTGCCAGTGCCGTTGAAGCCTGGAAACTGTCAGCCCTCTTATATAAACAAACGCCAAAGGATGCTTCTTCTGCGTCTCCGTCAGCTGCTGTCACTATGTTGAGCCAACAGAACACACCCACCACCAACATGAACGCTTTGGGAACCGTATACGCGACCAAACGCCGACGACGCAACGGCAAAAGGTAAGGGGCCAGGGATTTGAGGAGGTCAACCCTTTTTCTACCGGTGCCGTCCTTTGTTAGTACTATATGCTGGCTACTATTAGACCATTTTATTTAGTTTAATAAGGTCCTTCAACTATAAACAGGCAGCGAACTATCCCACTTAGCTGTCTTGGTGGTGTAATGGTTAGAGTGTTTTAAGGTCCGTATATGGCAACCCAGGTTCGAATCCCAGGAGGATCACACGTTTTCATTAGTTTCATTGGGAGGTGTTGGGTATTAGTTTCATTGGGAGGTGTTGGGTATTTCATTGGGAGGTGTTGGGTATTTCATTGGGAGGTGTTGGGTATTTCATTGGGAGGTGTTGGGTATTTCATTGGGAGGTGTTGGGTATTTCATTGGGAGGTGTTGGGTATTTCATTGGGAGGTGTTGGGTATTTCATTGGGAGGTGTTGGGTATTTCATTGGGAAGTGTTGGGTATTTCATTGGGAGGTGTTGGGTATTTCATTGGGAGGTGTTGGGTATTTCATTGGGAGGTGTTGGGTATTTCATTGGGAGGTGTTGGGTATTTCATTGGGAGGTGTTGGGTATTTCATTGGGAGGTGTTGGGTATTTCATTGGGAGGTGTTGGGTATTTCATTGGGAGGTGTTGGGTATTAGTTTCATTGGGAGGTGTTGGGTATTGGCAGTTAAATTAATTAATTAAATTAACCTGTTGTACTACCACGATCCTTCTTAAACTGCACATAATCGTCTAAATATACCTAGAATAATATTAAAATGACGTCGCCGGTACAGAAGGGGTTAAGGCCGGTCAGGTCATCGGTGGAGCTTCCGTGGGTTGCCGAGGTTATAGTCAAACCCTTAATTAACCCTTTCAAGATATTGTTACGCACTTATTTTCTGTTTTCTGGCTATTATTAGACGATTTTATTTAGATTAGTAGGTATGTGGCAGCCAGAGGGTTAATTGAGATAGTCTTTACCCCTTTTAATTCCCACAGGTCTTTTCTAAGCTGTATAAAGCGTCTAATGATAGCCAGAATGTACTGTCAAAAGGCGTCACAAACTGCAAAGTGTTAATTCAGTGGCCTTATATTAATGCTATCCCGGCTACCAATAGACGATTTTATTCAACTCAGGAAGTACCTCTAGGAATCCCGGGTTTGGCTTTGCTTCAGCGTACATCAATCAGTAGGCGCGGTAGGGTCATTTGATTGACATTCTCACTACCGTTAGACGATTATAGTTAGCTTAGCAAGATCTTTTAGAAATCCAAGGTTAAGGGGGAGGTTTCTACTTGAGGCATTTTTTTTTTCTGGACCCCTTTCTCCCTCATGTTTAGCCCCATTGCTTTTGAGATTGTAAGACGTTCGCCCTAGTAGTTTGGACATTTAAGACATTTTGCCCCATTTCTGTCAATTTTAAGACCTTTCGTGCCATTAAGGTGTCGATTTTTTCCTGGCGAGCGATAGCGAGCCTGTAATTTAAGAGCAACCGGCCTCCGGCCGGGACATTTTTCTACCGAAAAATGTACAAATTTATCTTGAAAGGGGGTCTACGGGGTGTAATTTTAAGCTTGATGAAAACGTAGGGAACAAACTAAATACCTCCCCTTAAGGGACAATAAATAATCGGTGAATATTGGATAATTATAAGCGATGGTCGTATTTTAGCTATATTTCTGACTAGGAATAGACGATTTTGCTTGCACTAGGAATCAAATATCCCTCTTCAATCTACAAGTCCTGCCCCAGCTGAGTAAAATAGTCTACAGATAGTTACCGGTATATCATAATAGTCTACAGATAGCTACCGGTATATCATAATAGTCTACAGATAGCTACCGGTATATCATAATAGTCTACAGATAGCTACCGGTATATCATAATAGTCTACAGATAGCTACCGGTATATCATAATAGTCTACAGATAGCTACCGGTATATCATAATAGTCTACAGATAGCTACCGGTATATCATAATAGTCTACAGATAGCTACCGGTATATCATAATAGTCTACAGATAGCTACCGGTATATCATAATAGTCTACAGATAGTTACCGGTATATCATAATAGTCTACAGATAGCTACCGGTATATCATAATAGTCTACAGATAGCTACCGGTATATCATAATAGTCTACAG
>JBAKBP010038731.1:0-15817 GCA_037953745.1 Lithodes maja
CTAATGGCGGCGTTCCAGGCAACCCTGTTAAGGGCTGCTTCACTTGTCAAGTTCTTGGATTTGAGATCGGCGCGTATAGTCCGATCCCAGGTCTTCCTCGGTCCACCCCTTGGTGCAGCTCCCTCCACAATCACAGACCTGCATTTTTTCACCCAATTTTGTTCATCCATTCTCTCCACATGTCCATACCATCCCAGTCTACTTGTACGCATCACCTCGCTAATACTCTTTATACCTACACGTCTCCTCAGCTCAACATTTGTTATTCTATCCTGTAGCCTGGCCCCACACATCCATCTCACCATTCTCATCTCATTACGCTCCATTCTGTTGACATCCTCTACTTTAACGGCCCATGTTTCTGAGGCATACGTCATTGCACTTCTAACACATGAGGCATACACCTTACACTTGCAATATGAAGACCGGCTGTGTCACCTGGGGATTCCCTCACTTCAACAGAGAAGGGAGAGGGGAGACATGATAGCTTTATTTAGGTGTGTTCACGGAAAGGAATATATTGATCAAACAAATTTTGTTTGGCCAGCGGTGGGGAGGACGAGAGGACATGACTATAAACTGTTGAGGAGGAGAGCTAGGAAGGATGTTAGGAAGTTTGGTTTTCCAGATAGAATGGTTGAGAAGTGGAATAAGTTACCAAACGACCTAGTGTGTGCACAAAGTATTCAAGCTTTTAAAGTAAATTATGATAAGTTAAAGGCTAACGGGACACTACGAGAGTAATCTCAATCCTGTAAAATACAATTAGGTAAATACAATTAGGTAAATACACACACACACACACACACACACACACACACACACAATAATAAACCCTGCACGTACACAAATTCCTCGGTAATTTAATACTATCCATTTAAAATATGTTAATTATTATTAAGATTTTTGCTTGCTTTTGCCATTTCTGAGCAATACATATTAATTTATCCTCTGGGCTAACAAAGACGTCTTCCAGAGTTAATAATACAAAAAAAAAGTCTTATTATCGCCAAGCTTAAGGGGTGGAACGTCTTAAAACCTCCCAAACTAATGAAACGAAACTGGAGAGATAAAAAAAAAAAAAAGGGACATCCCTCGGGCCAAATCGGGTTAATACAATAATCTACCGACCAATTTAGTTCCCAATTACAATTATAATTAAGCCAAGTTTACCGTTATTCCAATTATAATTAAGCCAAGTTTACCGTTATTACAATTATAATTAAGCCAAGTATACCGTTATTACAATTATAATTAAGCCAAGTTTACCGTTAGAAAATGTGGGTGATAGTGCAGCCTTAATCGACCACTTGCGAGTTTCTGGCTATAAGGAAGTTGGTGCCGTAAACATCGGTATTAAGGGGAGGTTTTTAGTTCGTTCCCTAGAATTCGATCAAGCTCAAAATTACACCCCTAGACCCCCTTTCAAGATAAATTTGTAAATTTTTCGGTAGAAAAATTTCCCGGCCAAAGGCCGGTTTCTCTTAAATTACAGGCTCGCTATCGCTCGCCAGGATAAAATCGACACCTAAATGGCACGAAAGGTCTTAAAATTGACAGAAAAGGGGCAAAAGTTCTTAAAATCACCAAAATAATGGGGCGAACATCTTAAAATCTCAATAGCAATGGGGCTCTAAACATGAGGGAGAAAGGGGTAAAGAAAAAAAAATCCCTCAAGTGGAAATCTCCCCTTAAACAGAAATACAATAATAAAGTAGAGACATACAATGGATTTAGTTGTATGTAATTAATATAAAGTACAGTCGCGCTAATAAGTGATGTCTGGGGCACCAATTATGTTTTGATCAATATTGGGTATCAGCCATAATTATCTAAGCGTCATTTCTTCATATCGATGAAAAATATACCAACATATTCCTACACTTACCCACCCTATTCAACATCTGACAGACATTAATACAGCACAGAGCGAGCCAAACGTAATGACGGCTGGGACATGACTTCTTAGCGCCACTGTACTATTTTAGCTGGTAAGTCTGCCAAGTATCAATGTAAAAAACTCCAACTTCCTTATAGACCAAAACTCCAACTTCCTTATAGACCAAAACTCCAACTTCCTTATAGACCAAAACTCCAACTTCCTTATAGACCAAAACTCCAACTTCCTTATAGACCAAAACTCCAACTTCCTTATAGACCAAAACTCCAACTTCCTTATAGACCAAAACTCCAACTTCCTTATAGACCAAAACTCCAACTTCCTTATAGACCAAAACTCCAACTTCCTTATAGACCAAAACTCCAACTTCCTTATAGACCAAAACTCGCAAGTGGTCAAATTTTTTGCCCCCTTCTCCCTCGTGCTTAGCCTCATTGTTTTTTTAGATTTTAAGACGTTCGGCACATTAGTTTGGCGATTTTAAGTCTTTACGCCCCATTTCTTTGTCAATATTAAGGCCTTTTGTGTCATTTAGGTGTCTTCGGCCTTCGGCCGGGATTTTTTCTTCCGAAAAATGTACAAATTAATCTTGAAAGGGGGTCTGGGGGGGGGGGGGGGGTTACAAGTTGATGGAGGTCTATGGAGGAAACTAATACATACACACATTACATACGTACACACAACACATACACACATTACATACGTACACACAACAACACATACACACAGTACATACGTACACACAACAACACTTACACACATTACATACGTACACACAACAACACATACACACATTACATACGTACACACAACAACACATACACACATTACATACGTACACACAACAACACATACACACATCAGCGACAAGGCGTTTATCAGACAATATCTACGAGATTCAAATTAATACTTAAGTGTACTTTTTGTAATGAATTAAACGTACAATAATTATCCATATCAAATTTAATCTGACCTATTCTACCTAACCTAACGATAGTATATATATTTTTGTTTCTATATGAGTGAGGGAGACAAAAGGCAGAGCTGAATGTAGCGAGTGCCTCCCCCATAGTTAAAAGAGTGACAGGGCCAAAATCAAGGGACTTTCGAGGCAAAATGCCTGGACACACGGAGTTTGAAGCAGTTTAAGTCATAGGAAGAGGGAAAGACTGATTCTGGTAGAGAGTTCCAGGGCTCAGCTGTTGAATAGAAGAAAGGCTGAGAGTAACGTTTCAATCTTGGGTTGGAGAGTTGCCCAGAGTAGGGGTGGGATTGTGTTGCAAGACGGGTAACATAATAGTATAGTATATAATATAATTAGGACACAAATCTAGATCACTAACCTCTATAACTCGACCGACTAAAGTAACCACCAGGGAGTAGGTGTGGAAATTGCAAACCATTTCCTACATCCTTTTTAAGGGGGGTGACCTGTTTTTGTTCTGTCCTTTTCTATCTTTCTCTGGCTTGTATCCCTTTGGCCCCATTCAGCCTACTGTTTTAAGACGTTTATCCCCATCCATGTGTCAATTTTTTACTGGTGAGCGGTGGCGAGCCAGCATAGTTTTTATTTTTGTTTGACAGCAGGCTAAATTTGTAAATTTTTCGATAGAAAAATGTCTCCGGCAAAGCCGGATTTCTTCATATAATGCTGGCTCGCTATCGCTCGCCAGGAAGAAATCGACACCTAGATGGGGATAAACGTCTTAAAATAGTTGGCTGAATGGGGCCGAATGGATACAAGCCAGAGAAAGAGAGAAAAGGACAGAAATAACAAAAAGCAGGTCACCCCCCTTAAGTTACAGAGGTTAGGGGGTTACCATTTCCGCCCTACATACAATGAATGAGATAGAGACTTCTTTATAGACACTCCTTATAAGGCTTACCTCAAATGTCGCGCTGCTAAATAATAATAATAATAATAATAGTTCTTAACCCCTGTCCAACGGGAATGTTTGAAACTTCTACTACCTGGCAGGCGGGCATATTTACCCTAAACGAGCTTCATTCCATGCTCTTTTTCATACATAAACAAGAGCCAGAGCGTAATACAATTATGTATCCGTGAAAGGGCGATAATATAGCTTTCCAATGACACCTGAATCATCCTTGTACGACCACGGGTTATCCTGTAGCGATCGCGCAACACGAGGGGAAATACGGTAATTTTCCGAGTTTTTTCCTGGTCTCGCGAGGCTGTGGGTGTGGAATGGTGCGGAGGTACCTTCAGTCGCGGCACTGGGTCCGTGCCGAGCGGTCAGAGCCCGCCTATCGTCCTCCCAACGCGTGGACTCTCTCTCAGAGCCGATAATGTGCTCAAAATCCCGCCCGATTAATGTTGGGCCCCGCAGGGGTGGCCATGATTCTCTCGCTTGACATATGTCGGGCCCCGCGGCTTGAGTGTTAAAGCTAGCGCATGCTAAGCCAGCTAAGGATATCCCAATAAGGCCGATTAGGTGTATATCCATTGGGGTCCTGTACTACTACCCCATCCCTTTTCTCATGAGGGACGGTAGGTAACGACTCAGTGCTTGTGAAAAATCTTTAATGCGCCGAACGTGGGCGCGACCCTGGGACCTTCTGGGTGGAAGTCCAAGACGCTAGTCACTACACCAGCGAGCCGCTAGTATTATACATTCATGGGTGATATCTTATATAATAGTTTTTTATGAATGTCGGGAGGCATTTATTTTAGCTTCAAGGAGGTCGACATCCAAAGGGAGGCTAGGGGTGGGATCTAAAAAAAAAAAGTCTTGATAGCGTAATGCATAGGTGCGCGGAATTTCGATGTGAGTATCCTAGGTTCGAGTCCTTGGAGTGCCGCATGTATCTGTTGATTTCATTAATTGAGTTTAGAGGTGAAGTTGGTTGGTAATAAAACAAATATAAGAACCGGAATCGTCGCAGGAAGGAGACATCATCACAAATAATAATGAACGGGTTTGTCTACGTCATCGTAACTTTACCACCGAGCTCTCTCCTCTCCTTTTTTCCTAGTTTTCTCCTTTCTCCTTTCTCTCTCCTTTCCCTAGCTCTCTCCTTTCCCTAGCTCTCTCCTTTCTCTACCAATACTTTAATATTTGTTGTTCTCTCTATGAGGAAAACGTCAAACGATTTCTTTCCTGGGCAACTTATTTTTTCCGGCAAATCTGACAGTTTGTGAATTAATGATAAATATACGCCTGTAGCCAGGCATCAAGACCTTCTGGCAGTACGGAATGACGAGGTAACATGAAAGAGAGAGAGAAAAAAAAATGTGAATATATTTAAAAAACAAAACAAAAAACATATTATACACACACACACACACACACACACACACACATGCACTCACACATACATAATTATACGGTCACACACACATGCACTCACACACAAACACACAGGGTCTAGTTTTTTTTCTAGTTTTTTTTTTAAGCTTGATGGAAGTCTAGTGAGGAAACTAAGAAATAAAGGAATGAATGACCAAACAAACGGTCTGTCTCCCCTTAAGGGGACGAAACACTCACCAATCATGTCGGAAGCAATCTAGTTGTTTCTCTCCATTTCATTTTATTTCTTTTATTTATTTTTTTTTTGTCATCGTATACGACTTTCTCTCTCATTCGCTTCGTTTTGTGTTCCCGTATCGTTTTTCCCGCCCTTTCTCGCACATAAGAAGACCCGCCAAAAAAACAAAAACAAAACAAAGATAACCTGAAAAACCACAAAACACCGCGAAAGCAGTTCCGATGGGAGGCCATGTCTGCAGCACCAAATCCTTTCAAACACCATTTTTTTTGTTTTATTTAGGCTCAACTGTTAGGTTAATTTAAGGTTAAGTTAAGTTAGGTTAGGTTAGGTTAAGATAATATAATAGTATAAAGGAAAAAAAAAATCGTGCTAAGGGGCCTAAGATTCTCACGCATGCGCAGAGGCCAGGATTTGGAAGGATTTGGTGCTGCAGACATGGCCTCCCGTTCCGATAGTGTACCGTTACTTTATTTGTTTTATTTATCATTAGTGTTTATTTGTTTCTGTATAAACTACCGACTTTCACCTTTCTTTAATTTCCTTGTGCCTTTATCGGGAAAAATATTGAGTTTCACCGCTGCGCAAACTGGATACTTAATATGTTGTTAGGGTTTGGGAAAGCGCGATAATTCCTGTTTGCGGCAAGGTGAGAGCGGGGGTGAAAATATATTCTTATATAGGTTTGATTTCATTTATTATTATTATTATTATTATTATTATTATTATTATTATTATTTGGCTTGTTTATGTTTTTTTTTGTTTTTTTGTTTTTTTGTCTCCCTCCATCAAACCTAAAAAAAAAATCCATTATATATTCCCCCTTCGAGATTAATTTGTACATTTTTCGATAGAAACATTTCACAGCCAAAGGCCGGTTCCTCCACAATTACAGGCTCGCTATCGCTCGTCAGGAGAAAAAAATCGACACCTAAAGGTCTAAATATTGACAAAGAAATGAGGCGAAAGGTCTTAAAATCGACAAACTAATGGGACAAACATCTTAAAATATGAAAACTAATGGGGCTAAACACGAGGGAGAAGGGGACCTAGACAAATGACCCATCTTCCTTATAGTGCGTTGTTATATGTGCGATTAGTTTGCTTGGGAACCAGATTGAGGGGAGATTTCCACTTAAGGGATTTTTTTCTTGACCCCTTTCTCCCTCATGTTTAGCCCCATTGCTTTTGATATTATGAAACGTTTGCCCCATTAGTTTAGCGATTTTAAGAACTTTCACCCCATATTAAGACCTTTCGTGCCATTCAGGTGTCAATTTTATCCTGGCGAGCGATAGCGAGCCTGTAATTTAAGAGGAACCGGCCTTCGGCCGGGACATTTTTCTACCGAAAAATGTACAAATATATCTTGAAAGGGACTCAAGGGGGTGTAATTTTAAGCTTGATGGAGGTCTAGGGAACAAACTAAATACCTCCCCTTAACTTGCTCTTGTAGTAATGTACACCCTATGTGGTGGATTGTGTTCTTTCATTTCATACATTTTGTTTTGGTCAGCGTTTGTTTCCACAGCGATTCTCATATGTTGTTTTGACTCTATATTGTCTTTGTCCCAGTTTTGGTTTGACTTTGTTTACAAGTTTTAAATTTTAATTTAAGGGGAGGGGTATATTTAAGGGGGGGGGGTATATTTAAGGGGGGAGGGGTATATTTAAGGGGGTATATTAAAGGGGGAGGGGTATATTTAAGGGGTGGGGGGGTATATTTATTAGTTTATTTATCCATATATGTATTATTTTACTCTTTAGACCTCCATCAAGCTTAAAAACCCTTTCAAGCTCCAATACGCGTTTCTGTTCTGTTTCTGGCTACTATTATTTACCCCTGGTTGAGAATCACTGGGGCCCCGGGCCTATAGTCGTTGCTTAGTTACAGAGGTTAGAGGTCATGATTTATCGCCTACTTGCAGCGAATAGACTATAACTTTGAAGTAATATCATGGTTGTGTGTGTGTGTGTGTGTGTGTGTGTGTGTGTGTGTGTGTGTGTGTGTGTGTGTGTGTGTGTGTGTGTGTGTGTGTGTGTGTGTGTGTGTGTGTGTGTGTGTGTGTGTGTGTGTGTGTGTGTGTGTGTGTGTGTGTGTGTGTGTGTGTGTGTGTGTGTGTGTGTGTGTGTGTGTGTGTGTGTGTGTGTGTGTGTGTGTGTGTGTGTGTGTGTGTGTGTGTGTGTGTGTGTGTGTGTGTGTGTGTGTGTGTGTGTGTGTGTGTGTGTGTGTGTGTGTGTGTGTGTGTGTGTGTGTGTGTGTTTTTTTTTTTTTTTAGGGGGGGTGGGGGTTATAAAATCTGAAAACACGTAGCTTAAGGGGGGTGACCTGTTTTTTGTTATTTCTGTCCCTATTCTCTCTTTCTCTGGCTTGTATCCATTCGGCCCCATTCAGCCAACTATTTTAAGACGTTTATCCCCATCTAGGTGTCGATTTCTTCCTGGCGAGCGATAGCGAGCCTGCATATGAAGAAATCCGGCTTCGCCGGAGACATTTTTTTATCGAAAAATGTACAAATTTAGCCTGCTGTCAAACAAAAATAAAAAAGTTAGATTATTGTAACTCAGGAAGCGGGACAATACGAGCCTAAAAAGCTCAACTCCTGTATACTACAAATAGGTAAATACACACACACACACACACACACACACACACACACACACACACACACACACAGAGCCCGTAGCCTAGTAGGTAGCGCTCTCGTCTCACACACGAGGGGTCGGGGGTTGAATCCCCCGGCCGGGCGGAGACAAATTGGGCTTGTCTCCTTTCATGTGTTAGCCTCAGTTCACCTAGCTGTAAATAGGTACCTGGAATAAGTGGACGACGTTGTGACGTCCCATTTGGGGTTGGCAAAAATGGTACAAGGCGAGATGGGTATCATATGGTTCACCAAAGCTGATGGCTACCTAAGCCTTCGGGCGAGACGGTACCGTCTATAGTGAGAATGGTACCATACAGATCCACCCTAAGCCTTCGTTTCCGATGTCGCCAATTGGCTAAAAATTCAGACTACACACACATCCACAGCCATTCCAACGATACATATAACACCTACACATATAGGAGGCGGGAAATAACGAGCATGCTCACTCCCGCAATACAACTAGAGTAAGTACACACACACACACACACACACACACACACACACACACACACACACTTTTCATTTCATGATTCATTTAAACTCCGCCTAGACAAATATCTCTCATTAAACCCGCGACTGACTGCGTTTGTAAATGAATAACTTTATTTTATCCTCCCCTCAGTTACTAACCCATATGTCCCCTACTAACTTACTAGTCCTGCCACGGACATTAGTTCCAGGGCAGTAGTTCCCTTTCCAATGTTCCCTTACCCACTCTAAACCACTGTTTGGACACTTGATCCTCAGTGTTTTGGAGGACAAGCAGCCTAGAAGGGTCACTAGAACTGTTGTTGCTTGATTTCCTTTGTACTCCTTTGTACACACACACACTGATATTTATGAACCATAATATTACTGCTATTACCTCTAATATGTTATATATAATTATATATATATATATATATATATATATATATATATATATATATATATATATATATAATTTATATATGTGCTGTCTGTAATGTTCATGACTGATTAGGGCTGAAGTAAATCTTATTATTAACCCTCTTGAGTACCAGCGACGTGTTATATTTTTGTCTAGCTATATTTTGACGATATTATGCAGCTTAGGAAGGATCTGTCGGTAGGTAAAAGTGAGTTGGTTGGGATAGGTTGAAGCCTTATTATTACTACTGTAGAGGTCCTTCCTAAGCTGACTAAAATCGTCTAATAGTTGCCAGAATATGATGACAAGGACGTCCCCTGCATAATAATAATAATAATAATAAACGGTTTATTAAAGAATGGCAGCCTCATGAGCTGAAAATACACATTTTACAATTTAGTGGATGAACATGAGATGTACAGATATGAGGATGGTAAGCTTAGTTTACAAACAAAATAAATAAATACAATAATGATGCATGTGCAGAATACAAATTATCATAAAATAACCATGAGAGTAAGTGATATACAGTACATATACACATTTATTTACTTACTCATATACAGAACATACGTATATACACGTACGTGCGTACATACATATACATACATATATATAAGAACATGCAGTAAGTGTGCACATGTCCGTATACACAAACGCTCACATGTACACAAACATACATACAGAAACTGTTTTGGTATGGTCAGGGTAAAGAGGATGCAGGTACTACAATGGGAGGTTAATCCTCGGTTGTGTGTGTGTGTGTGTGTGTGTGTGTGTGTGTGTGTGTGTGTGTGTGTGTGTGTGTGTGTGTGTGTGTGTGTGTGTGTGTGTGTGTGTGTGTGTGTGTGTGTGTGTGTGTGTGTGTGTGTGTGTGTGTGTGTGTGTGTGTGTGTGTGTGTGTGTGTGTGTGTGTGTGTGTGTGTGTGTGTGTGTGTGTGTGTGTGTGTGTGTGTGTGTGTGTGTGTGTGTGTGTGTGTGTGTGTGTGTGTGTGTGTGTGTGTGTGTGTGTGTGTGTGTGTGTGTGTGTGTGTGTGTGTGTGTGTGTGTGTGTGTGTGTGTGTGTGTGTGTGTGTGTGTGTGTGTGTGTGTGTGTGTGTGTGTGTGTGTGTGTGTGTGTGTGTGTGTGTGTGTGTGTGTGTGTGTGTGTGTGTGTGTGTGTGTGTGTGTGTGTGTGTGTGTGTGTGAGAGAGAAGGCGAAATATGGAAGAGCTGGGCGTTCTATTGTTAAGGGTGGAAATACATGGATGAAGATACACGAACACTTAATAATAGATAATGCTTATGCAAAGATTTATAATCAGAAGTTGCGCTAGTGAGCAATATGTTATCGCTCATATGTACGTATATTTACATACATATGTGCATATGACCATATAAATACACGTACAGTACATATATATATATTATATACCTTATATTCTCAACCGGGCTCGAACCATTGACAGCACATACACACAGACATACATATACATAAATATGCATGGTACTGTGTGTGTGCAGGGTTAAATGTTGACTCGATGTTTGTTTGTTTTACTTTGTCTCCGTCCTTGTAACAGCGGCGACTATGAGTTATGAGGATCATTATATTAAGTGGGGACGACACCGGATTTGTTTTATCTTTCTCTCTCTCCTTTTCTCTTTCTCTGGCTAGTATCCATTCTGCCTCATTCAGCCTACTGTTTTAAGACGTTTACTCCCATACAGGTGTCAATATTTTCCTGGCGAGCGGTAGCGAGCCAGCATATATATATTTTTGTTTTGACTGCAAGCTAAATTTGTACATTTTTCGATAGAAAAATGTCTCCGGCGAAGCCGGATTCCCCCATACAATGCTGGCTCGCTATCGCTCGCCAGGAAGAAATCGACACCTGGATGGGGATAAACGTCTTAAAACAGTTGGCTGAATGGGGCCGAATGGGTACAAGCCAGGGAAAGCGAGAAAAGGAGAGAAAGATAAAACAAATTCGGTGTCCCCCCTTAAGCCTTGACCCGCTCATCAGTAAGCACCAGCCGTATATTAAACTGCATTCGTAATGGTGGGTTCACACATTCACGTATATTGCTCCCGTCCGGCGTATCGCCAATTTATGTAAAGACACGAGTAGTTTCTGCCGTTGAACGCCCGTTCTTCCACGTCTATTGCACTTCCCGACAGACGTAGCGTAATGGGGCCAGTGTTACGTCAGACGTAATGGAGTCTTATTAAACTACGTACGTGTTTGCGACGTGCGTAAGCATAGCCCCGTTCGATCTCATGGGCTGCACGATTTGCGGGAACACAGGCCATGCCCATGCCACGCCCCCTCAAGACCGGCGTAGCTGAGGCCACACGTCTTGGGATTTGTTAGGTCGTACCTGGACCGGTTCTGGCCAATCGTAGGCACACCCCGTCTGACCAAACACAGACAAAGACAGTCTTTGTCAACCACGTAGGTCTGGATTGGAATCTGGGAACTACAAAAAGGCAGGAATGGCCACACCATTCCCATTCCCAGTCCTTCATCGGCACCATGAACAACATAGAGGAATTCATCCTGGAGGAGTTACCCGCTGAGTGCCAGCCAATTTTGACGGTGTGCTTCTGCCAGTGCCAGATATTTTTTTTTTTTTTTGGCTAAATCTATTAAGTTGGGAGAGAAATGTTAAAAAAAACACTCCCCTCGCCAGAAATCAGGTCCCCGATGGTCCCGAAAGTAGCTGAAAAGACACTATAGACTACAGAGACTTTTATGGTATCGGAATGTATGGGTGGGAGGGTGGTTTTGGGGTTGGTTGGGGGAAGGTAGAAGGGTAATTGACTTGTGTTACACATATGAAGCCGATTGGTGAGGTAGTTTCGCCACCACGGATTTTCCTTTTTTTCCTTTTCTTCGTACGGATACGATACGCTAGAAGTGGGTGGTGGGAGGCGGTTGGGGGTGTGGTGGGGGGAAGGCAGAAGGGTAATGGTGGGTTCACACATTCACGTATATTGCTCCCGTCCGGCGTATCGCCAATTTATGTAAAGACGCGAGTAGTTTCTGCCGTTGAACGCCCGTTCTTCCACGTCTATTGCACTTCCCGACAGACGTAGCGTAACGGGGCCAGTGTTACGTCAGACGTAATGGAGTCGTATTGAACTACGTACGTGTTTGCGACGTGGGTAAGCATAGCCCCGTTCGACCTCATGGGCTGCACGATTTGCGGGAACACAGGCCACACCCATGCCACGCCCCCTCAAGACCGGCGTAGCTGAGGCCACACGTCTTGGGATTTGTTAGGTCGTACCTGGACCGGTTCTGGCCAATCGTAGGCACACCCTGTCTGACCAAACACAGACAAAGTCTTTGTCAACCACGTAGGTCTGGGTTGGAATCTGGGAACTACAAAAGGGCAGGAATGGCCACACCATTCCCATTCCCAGTCCTTCATCGGCACGGCACCATGAACAACGAGGAATTCATCCTGGAGGAGTTACCCGCTGAGTGCCAGCCAATTTTGATGGTGTGCTTCTGCCAGTGCCAGATATTTTTTACATATGAAGCCGATTGGTGAGGTAGTTTCGCCACCACGGATTTTCCTTTTTTTCCTTTTCTTCGTACGGATACGCTAGAAGTGGGTGGTGGGAGGCGGTTGGGGGTGTGGTGGGGGGAAGGCAGAAGGGTAAGAGACTTGTCACACAAATATGGAACCGATTGGTGCAGTCGTTTCGCCGCCACAGATTTTCCTTTTTTTTCCTTCTGACGGGACCGACAGTCAGCGAGTGGGTGGGAGGAGGGATTTGGGATTTTTGTGGTGGGTAGCCTAAAGGGTAAGGTACATGTGGTAAAAATATGAAAGCCATAGGTGCAGTCGTTTCGCTGCTACGATTTGTTTTCGGCAGGGTGCAGAGGGTGGCAGGGTTGGCTTGTTGGTTGCTGCTCCGGTGTGGTGAGAGGTGTGACTGGAGGGTCCCTCGCTGGTCCCGTTGTCCCCTCGTACAAACGGTGCCGCGTCTTCCCGCCAACCGGCAGTGCGGCGGTTCTGCCAGATGCGGCCTAACTAACGTATACTTCCACGTTCGACTGGAACTTTCTACGATTTGACCAGAGCAGCTCTCGTCTGACAGGGTAGCTGCTACGTCTGACAAGGCTGCTCCGGTCAGACGACGGTGGTGGCCAGGTCGGTCGTAAGTTTTCCCGTCTTTTGACATACGTGAGGGCGAGCCACGTTCTTGATTCAACTCAATCAACAACCGCGCGGCCTTGGCCGCACCCACAACATTCCCGACCCACGTGGGCTACTCGTTTCTACTCGCGCCATGCGTGAGTAACCCCCCGACTGGCCGTAATTTCATTTACGTTTTGCGTATTATGCCATTACGTTTTACGTAATCGGTTGCCAACTACCAATATACCTTCGTTTACAACAGACGGGAGCTGACGGGAGCAATATACGTGAATGTGTGACCCCACCATTAGAGACTTGTCACACAAATATGGAACCGATTGGTGCAGTCGTTTCGCCGCCACAGATTTTCCTTTTTTTCCTTTTCTTCGTACGGATACGCTAGAAGTGGGTGGTGGGAGGCGGTTGGGGGTGTGGTGGGGGGAAGGCAGAAGGGTAAGAGACTTGTCACACAAATATGGAACCGATTGGTGCAGTCGTTTCGCCACCACAGATTTTCCTTTTTTTCCTTCTGACGGGACCGACAGTCAGCGAGTGGGTGGGAGGAGGGATTTGGGATTTTTGTGGTGGGTAGCCTAAAGGGTAAGGTACATGTGGTAAAAATATGAAAGCCATAGGTGCAGTCTTTTCGCTGCTACGATTTGTTTTCGGCAAGGTGCAGAGGGTGGCAGGGTTGGCTTGTTGGTTGCTGCTCCGGTGTGGTGAGAGGTGTGACTGGAGGGTCCCTCGCTGGTCCCGTTGTCCCCTCGTAAAACGATGCCGCGTCTTCCCGCCAACCCGCAGTGCGGCGGTTCTGCCAGATGCGGCCTAACTAACGTATACTTCCACGTTCGACTGGAACTTTCTACGATTTGACGAGAGCAGCTCTCGTCTGACGTGGTAGCTGCTAGGTCTGACGAGGCTGCTCTGGTCAGACGGCCATGGTGGCCAGATCGGTCGTAAGTTTTCCCGTCTTTTGACATACGTGAGGGCGAGCCACGTTCCTGATTCAACTCTAATCAACAACCGCGCGGCCTTGGCCGCACCCACAACATTCCCGACCCACGTGGGCTACTCGTTTCTACTCGCGCCATGCGTGAGTACCCCCCCCCGACTGGCCGTAATTTCATTTACGTTTTGCGTATTATGCCATTACGTTTTACGGAATCGGTTGCCAACTACCAATATACCTTCGTTTACAACAGACGGGAGCTGACGGGAGCAATATACGTGAATGTGTGAACCCACCATAACGCAGTGGATATATGCACGGAATTTTGATGTGAGCATCCTAGGTTCGAATCCTGGACTGCCACATATATTTGTTGATTTCATTAATTGAGTTTAGGAGTAAAGTCGGTTGGTGGAGGGAACCTAAATAAATAATATATATATATATATATATATATATATATATATAATTATAAAATATGCGAAAACATGCTAATTTATATAATGTAATTTAAAACCCAAGTAAGATATCTTGTTATACCATTTGTTTGTTAATACGTCATTCTCTCTCTCTCTTCTCTCTCTCTCTCTCTCTCTCTCTCTCTCTCTCTCTCTCTCTCTCTCTCTCTCTCTCTCTCTCTCTCTCTCTCTCTCTCAGGTGTTGGCATTTCTTCACCTGTTTTCCCCCATGAATCGTTTCTTTTTTATTATTATTTTGGTAATGTGTAATGGTGCCTTTCCTCTTTTTTTTTACCCGCTGTTTCCGTCATTCGATCTTTGCAATTTGGTCTTTATTAGCGTACACGGGGGAGAGGGGGGCACTTGTTACAGGTAGCTTTGCCTTTTTCTCCTCATACACGGTACTAGATAGTGTTGTTATTAACTCTTTACATTCCTCGGGGTCCTCCCTTAACTACATATAAATTATATACGGTACTAGAGTTGGTCTAGATTTCTTAGATTCCTAGAGGTCCTTCCTAAGCTTATACAATCGTCTAATGATAGCCAAAATAACTGCGAAGCGCGTCATAATTCTCAAGGGGTTAATCTCGTGCCATGTAATATTTAATAGATTTAATTATTACAGAGAGAGAGAGAGAGAGAGAGAGAGAGAGAGAGAGAGAGAGAGAGAGAGAGAGAGAGAGAGAGAGAGAGAGAGAGAGAGCGCAATGAGAGAGAGACACCTTTATCACTGGTTGACATTTGAATGCCTTAAG
Organism: Lithodes maja; assembly: GCA_037953745.1. Lineage (NCBI taxonomy): Eukaryota > Metazoa > Arthropoda > Malacostraca > Decapoda > Lithodidae > Lithodes > Lithodes maja. The sequence continues at coordinate 15,247 of JBAKBP010038731.1, forward strand.
GGCGGATGAAGGGAAGGGTTCGTTTTCTGGACCTGTAGTATGACATTATAAGCCCTGCATATTTATTGCTATACATATATCTCACTGCTTATATGCCTTTATCCCTGTAACTTTTAAACTCTCAACATTCTTATTAAACATTCTTCATTTATTGAACTCCCTATAACTTTATCTATCTCTTTAACATATAATATATTTGTTGTTACTTCCACTTAAATCAACACCCATTTCCCCTGTAAGTGTAAACTGTTTAAGGTATTTATCCGGTCCTACGTCATACCAGAATGCTGAGTTGATGCTGTGTTGCTTCAGCATCCTTGAACCCAGTCGATGCCTTCTTACTCAGGCATCTTCAGTTAGACTTCAACAGACCTCAGCCAGAGAGAGTCAGAGCTCTTTACTCCCTCTAGACTCAGACTCACCCTCTATAGCCAAGCTCCTATATCCCCTAGATATATTAGACCACACAAGTCATATATCACCTTGCTCCTCAGGCTTTTATTACAAGTCTTATCATATATCTGTACTTATATACCTGTACGTTTATACTTATTATCACTTATCCAATAAT
>JBAKBP010038732.1:0-15816 GCA_037953745.1 Lithodes maja
GCTTAATGCATAAATGCGTGGAGTTTCAGTGTGAGTATCCTAGGTTCCAGTCTTTGGAGTGCCACATGTATTTGTTGATTTCATTAATTCAGTTTAGAAGTAAAGTTTGTTGGTAAAAAAATACGAATTACGACATTCGGTCTAATCTAATATAAAGATGATATAAATAGCAAATGTCCATTTGTAAATGCCATATTCCAATGTGTAGAATCAGCGTTGAGTATTACACGAGAAACGTCTGTCAACCTTCTGGATTATCGAAATTGGATACAAAAACATAATTCATATTATCACCAACCCACTATCAGAATATCAAAAGGGATAACCATGCATCCTGATGAACGAATTAAGTGGAAACATATTGTAATCTTTAAGAACGTTTGTAACAACGTTCTCTGTTTGTATAAATTAACATGAACTTGTTTAATCTTCATCCAATGTACACTCGCATACCATAGTATCTAGCCCACTCATAATAATTTGTGGACCCCCTTATGTTTTACTTTATGCAATTATAGCTGTCTAGATTGATTTTTGGATAGAACTTGCTTTCCAATATTTAGTATATATAGTTTTGTAGTTGATTTATAGAATATTTTATGCGTAAATTCTTTTCCAGCTATATGCTTCCATAATTAGAAATGGGTGAAGTCCATTAATTTGTGTGAGTGGGCTAGAGACTATGGTATCCGAGTGTACAATACGATCAGCAAATACAAAAGAATTCCGAAATAAATATTGGTTAAAGACACATCTATATATATACTGTATATATGAGAAGATTCGATTTAGTACAGGAGATCTTCGAACATTTATGATCAGCATTTGTGTCCTAAACTGTATAGGCATTCATAAAATATCGTGAACCTCACCTATTTCTAATAATGGAAGCATATCTCTGCAAGCAAATTTATGATTATGATTTGCTATACATAAATTACAAAACAGTATACACGATTTATTGAAAACTAAGTTCCAGAAAAAATAATCCATCCTGATATAGTTATAAGAAAAACATGGGGTCTACCATTTGTTGTCAGTGACTGCACAACGCAGAATACAATATCCCTTAGGAAACAAAGCTGAAATATAACATAATCAGTCATAGGGTCGAAATAGATTGTAAAGAATCGACTTTACTTAAGGGGAGATGGGCCGTTTTTCTGGTCCCCCTTCTTCCTCATGTTTATCCCCATAAGTTTTCAGATTTAAGACGTTCGGTCCATTAGTTTGGCGATTTTAAGACCAATCTTCCCATTCCTTTGTCAATATTAAGACTTTTTGTGTCATTTAGGTGTCGATTTTTCCTGGTGACCGATTCCGAGGAACCAGCCTTCGGTGGGACATTTTTCTATCGAAAAATGTACAAATTTATATTGGAGGAGGGTCTTGGGCTGGTGTTTTTATAAGCTTGATGGAGGTCGACGGAGGAGACTAAACAAATAGTTAATATATACATAAATAAGCACATAAATACGCCCATCTCCCCTTTAACACCACTGGGAATTGTTTATGGCTGAAGGATCAATTGGACAGCTGGGGAAGGATTGAAGCCATTACTTAGACGATCAATGAAACGTAACTCATGTATTTTCACTCCCTCGCTTCCTTGGTATGAGAGATGCTATATTTTGACGATTTTGTGTAGTTTATGAAGGATCTGTGGTAGTAAAAGGGTTAAGTGAAACAGTTCGAAGCCTGTTAATTGCTGGATTTTATAAACTGAATAAAATCGTCTAATATTAGCCAGATTAAAGTTAAAAGGAAAGCCCCGGTAGTAAAGGTGTTAAGAGGAGGGGGGGGGGGGGGGGGGGGCTAGTTTGCTTTTTCTGGACCCCATTCTCCCTCATATTTAGCCCTATTTGTTTTGACACTTTAAGACGTTCGGTGCATTAGTCTGTCGATTATAAAATTTGTTGTCCCATTTTGTTTTATAGCTTTCGTAACGTTTAGGTGCAGATTATTTCTTGGCGAACGATAGCGAGACTGTATTTTTGGAGGAACCGGCCTTCTACCGAAAAATATAAACATTAATTTGGAAGGTGAATCTTTAAGATAATTGATTAAGCTTGATGGAGGCCTATGGAGGAAACTTAAACAATAGTAAATCAAGCCAGATAAACAAATATATAACACCTACTCCCTTAATATGCTCTCTCTTTTTCTATATGTGTTCTCTCTCTATCTCTCTCTCTCTCTCTCTCTCTCTCTCTCTCTCTCTCTCAAGAAAGCAAACTTTCATAAACTTAGAGCTATGTTTAAAGAAACTGACTGGAGCTTTTTAATTTACAATAACGACATAAATACATCTTGGGAATTATTCGAAACCACTTACCTAAAAGCAGTGCAGGACTGCATACCATCGAAAATACGGCGTCCAGGCCTTAATAATAAGCCCAAATGGTGGAATAAAGATATTTCAAACTGTCTGCTTGCTAAACAGTTTGCTAATGATAGATTAAAATCCTTACAAAATGACGAAGAACGGGTGAAATTTGTAGAGCTACGACGCAAAGCCAAAAAAAGTTAATTAAGCAAAGTAAAAAGACCCTAGAGTTACATATTGCGAATCAAAGTAAAACAAACCCGAAAGAATTCTATAGTTATATCAGAAAGAAAAAAGTAGTTACTTCAACTGTTGGACCGTTAGTCGATGAAAATGGAGAATACACCAAAGACGAAGTACAAATGAGTCATGCCCTCAATACCTTCTTTGCATCAGTTTTTACAACAGAAGAACTCGGTGATATCTCTACACCATCGCCGATTCAGATTGATAATTCAGATGTTCTAAGCAATATCACCGTTACAGAGAGAGAAGTATTGAATTGTTTAGATAAACTCAAGGTAAATAAAACGCCTGGACCTGATAAAATCTCACCTAGAGTCCTAAAGGAAGCTAAGGATGAGCTCTCCAAACCACTGACATTGCTATTTAATAAATCCTTGCAGTCTGGAAATATGCCTGATCAGTGGAAGCTAGCCAACGTAACACCGATATTAAAAAAAGGCAGCAAATCCCTACCCAGTAACTATCGTCCAATTAGCTTAACCTCAGTTGTATGTAAAATGTTAGAAACACTCAGAAGAGACAGACTCGTAAATCACTTAGAGGAAAATAACATACTTAAAGATACTCAACACGGCTTTCGTAAAAAACGTTCCTGTTTAACAAACCTCTTAGACTTCTTCCACGATATCCTCAACCTAATAATAATAATAAGCCCAAATGGTGGAATAAAGATATTTCACCCTGCCTGCTTGCTAATTTTTTTGCTAATGATAGATTAAAATCCTCACAAAATGACGAAGAACGCAAAGCCAAAAAGTTAATTAAGGAAAGTAAAAAGACCCTAGAGTTACATATTGCGAATCAAAGTAAAACAAACCCGAAAGAATTCTATAGTTATATCAGAAAGAAAAAAGTAGTTACTTCAACTGTTGGACCGTTAGTCGATGAAAATGGAGAATATACCAAAGACGAAGTACAAATGAGTAATGCCCTCAATATCTTCTTTGCATCAGTTTTTACAACAGAAGACCTCAGTGATATCCCTACACCATCGCCGATTCAAATTGATAATTCAGATGTTCTAAGCAATATCACCGTTACAGAGAGAGAAGTATTGAATTGTTTAGATAAACTCAATGTAAATAAAACGCCTGGACCTGATACAATCTCGCCTAGAGTTCTAAAGGAAGCTAAGGATGAGCTTTCCAAACCACTGACATTACTATTCAATAAATACTTGCAGTCTGGAACTATGCCTGATCAGTGGAAGATAGCCAACGTAACACCGATATTAAAAAAAGGCAGCAAATCCCTACCCAGTAACTATCGTCCAATTAGCTTAACCACAGTTGTATGCAAAATGCTAGAAACGATCATAAGAGACAGACTCGTAAATCACTTAGAGGAAAATAACATACTTAAAAATACTCAACACGGCTTTCGTAAAAAACGTTCCTGTTTAACAAACCTCTTAGACTTCTTCCACGATATCCTCAACCTCTACGATGAGAGTAAAGCTGTAGATATTATATTCCTTGATTTTCAAAAGGCCTTTGACAAAGTTCCCCACAAAATACTGCTAAAACTAAAAGCGCATGGAATACAAGACGGTGTGTTGAAATGGATAGAAAATTGGCTCAGCGACAGAAAGCAAAGAGTAGTCATAAACGGTAAGGCATCTAAATGGACCAATGTAAGTAGCGGGGTACCCCAGGGATCGGTACTAGGACCAATTCTCTTTCTAATTTACATCAACGACATAGATGAGGGTCTCACCTGTACAATCTCAAAATTTGCTGACGATACAAAAATTGCAAATAGTGTACTCTCAAAAGAACAAGTTGACGATATGCAACACAATCTAGATAAGTTGTCATGTTGGGCCCAAATTTGGCAAATGAGTTTCAATGCGGATAAATGTAAAGTACTACATATCGGATACCAAAATGAGAAAGCAAACTATTTGATGAATGGCACTCAGCTTAAGAATGTAAACAGAGAAACCGATCTGGGAGTAACAATATCGAGTAACCTAAAACCGAGCCAACAATGTTCAGAAGTTGTTAAGAAGGCAAACAAAATAATTGGCTTTATAGGCAGGTCATTTGAGCATAAATCCAAAGACGTTATCCTAACCCTTTACAATTCCTTAGTCTGCCCTCTGCTTGAATACTGCGTTCAATCCTGGTGCCCTTATTACCAAAAAAATATAGACAAGCGAGAACGAGTTCAACGTAGAGTTACCAAAATGATACCTAGCCTAAAGAACAAACCTTACGAGGAGCGTCTTAGAGAATTAAATATATTTCCTTTAACCCAGCGCAGATTAAGAGGCGACTTAATTCAAGTGTTCAAAATCATCAAAGGCATTGACAATATGAACTGTAGTAAGTACTTCACTATCGACCAATCTAATTACACGCGGGAAACGGTTGCAAAATTATTGGTAAATCTTTTAACTCGCACGAAGCTAAGAATTTCTTCTTCAATCGAATTGTCAACTTATGGAATGGGCTTCCCCGAGATGTCATAGACTGCACCACCGTTGATTCATTTAAACTTCGCCTAGACAAATATCTCGCATCAAACCCGCGACTGACTGCGTTTGTAAATGAACAATTTTATTTTATCCTCCCATCAGTTACTAACCCATCTGTCCCCTACTAACTTCCTAATCCTGCCACGGACATTAGTTCCAGGGCAGTAGTTCCCTTTTCAATGTTCCCTTACCCACTCTAAACCACTCTTTGGACACTTGATCCTCGTTTTGGAGGACAAGTAGCCTAGAAGGGTCACTAGACCTGTTGTTGCTTGATTTCCTTTGTACTCTCTCTCTATTTGTCTGCTTTTCTCTTTCCCTCTCACATTCTCACACACACTCACAAATTTATCTTTGTTTGTGGAAACCTTTTCACATAAAATTGTGTTCTACCTGGAACAAACTTCCCTCAAAAGTTGTAAGCAGTTCTTCAGTGGAGCAGTTCAAGAGAGTAGATAGTATTTTGCACACTATAATGAGTGTAGTGCACTAAACAGTCTCTCTCCTTCTACTTCGAGTATCTCTCCGGAATGGACCGCAAGGTCTCTGATATACTAACTATTACTTGTAACTAACTCTCACACACACACACACACTCTTTCTTTCTCTCTCTCCTATGATATTACCATTACATAGGTAATTCGCATGTGATATATCTTATCAAACAACCCCTCCCAAGGGTTTTAACCTGCGCTCCCTAGCCATCTCTCTCTCTCTCTCTCCTATGATATATATACAGTATATATATAATTACATGCGGCAGGGGGTAGGAATCCTCCTCCCCTTGTATAATTATCCTACTCGACGAGACAGAGAAACGGGCGAGGGAACGCGAAAGTGGTCCTGGACCCGGAGTATATACATACATACATACATACATACATATATTACTTCACAACCCCTCCCAATGGACTGATTCTGCGCTCTCTAGCCATATGACTAGATATGACTAAACTTGTTAATATTATGCCATTGACAAAACATAACAAAATCGGACAGGATTTGCCAAGACCTATCTACATACTCCCATGCCTATCCAATCAGTGCCTGAATAGATATAATTTTGAACATATCCATACGGGATCCGTCGATTTGTATGTGGGTTATAAGTTTGTCATAACCATGTCATTGATATATATATATATATATATATATATATATATATATATATATATAATTACCATCGGAAATTCATTATATGGCCACTATATACAGCATTGTAGAAACAAAAATTCTCCCTATGATTCTCCTTATCGGCGGCGGTGCCAAAATTGTGGGTAAAATTCTAGTTAGGCCCTCTACTGGCAAAATAGATGCTGATTTCGATAAGTCATTGGGGTGAAGAGGGCAGAGCCCCCCTCAACCCATTCTATGACAACCATAATTAGATCTCTCTCCACTAGCAGGCTATGTTTTTTAGATGGCTGGATAAAAAGTAAAAACTAAAATGCGACGGTGCTAAGTGTGTAAAACCATAGTATTTCAAAGAGAAAAATAAAACAAATTTAATATAATTATTTTATAAACCCGAGTCGGGCATGTCCTAGATTTTTACCATCCTTTCATATATTATTAATGCTGATTCCAACCAATCACAAGCCTGGAAAAATAATTTGATAATATATGTATATATATATATTCATAATATATATATATATATATATTGTGACGCACCCAGTGCGTGGCAACGCAACCTGATTGTACTCCTTGGTACTCCACTGTACCGCCCGTACCACTGTACCGTGCTGGCTACCGTCAGCAGCTATGTATATTGAGTGTGACAACTTATAACTATGTTCTTTGTATCTCTGCAAAGGTCTCGTCATGTGCTAACCAGTGGTGGGTTTTGTTTTAAGCCATGTCGAGACCTTCCATTTAATATGTAGTATCAATAGAGAAGTTGATAGATAAGACAATGGGAGTTCAGAGAGAGAGAGTGAGTTAGGCTTCAGAGTGAGAGGGTAGCAACGCGCCACGCTGCCGGGGGGGGGTGGTTGCCAGACGTATGGACTGGTTGGCAGCCTTGCGCTTATAGCTGGGCGCGACAGGGTTGGTAGTCCATTGCCGCCTGCCTATGCTGCCTGGGCTGCCCATGTTGTCGTACAGCACATTGCCTGGAGGCTCGCTGTGTGTTCCATGATCAGGTTGCCTAGAACCTTTGAGATTCTAACATCCCTTGCCCTCTCTCCCAACTTCTCACGGTTGCACTCTTTCTCTCTGACGACATTACTCTCATTTCATTCTTCTCTCTATTTAAATGCATAACCTTCCCTTGAGATCCTAAAGGAGTTTCAGCACTCACCTCTCGTATTACTCTTAGGACAAGCATATATTTACATGTATTAGATTTAAGGGGTTAATGTGAACAGCGATCTTCTTGATGAGGATAGTTGGTGAACGTTCTACATGTTCACGAGTTATATGTCCCGCTCATCATCCAATTTGTGACTAGACTGGTGCCATGTGTAAGAGGCCGACCATGCCCAGGAGTTGTCTGTAGAGGGGCGAGGACTTAGCCTTGATTTGCATACCGAGCCAGGAGCGAGTGTAGTACCAGAGACTACAGCTCGCTCGTAGTGCCGGTATAGTAGAGTAACGTAATTTATCTGTCCTTATGTTCTCTACAGTCTTTTCCTGGGTTCTCGCTTTCGGTGCTGGGACTCGTTGTTCCTGTGACTTGGCCTGGTAGCTAGAACACATGGGGATGATGAGTGGGATATATCTTTATTTTACTATGCATTGCAGCTCTCTTTAAGTTTATGTATGTAACACTTTACAATACACATTACTCACACACAAGACAACACTATTAATACTTTCATGTATCAATTAACTGCACTGTCGTTTTGCTGCTGTGTCCGGAGTTCTATTGCGTAGGGCGCATACGGACTCAGAGGGGAGACAGAGTGAGAGAAGCGAAGTAGCCTATGCGGTAGTAGGCTACCGGCGCAGTACTGTTGCCTGCAACCTTTTAGTTATTCCAAGTATAGATTCATTATTATAATAAGTGACTACTATTTATGTTCCTTCCATGTGTATTATTAGGTATCTACTGGATCATGAACATCTTGTATGCTACATGCTAGTGCATGTTAGTAGGGGACAGTTATTCTAGTGCACGCGCTTTCAAGTAGGCGTGTACATTTGTCATTTAGCATTTCACTGTCATACCTTTAGCCTGCTTCTATTCTACATTATTAGAGGCTTAATATTAACGTAGTTTCTTGAGTATTGCATTTCTTTAGTAATAACGTAACCTATAAATGTCTGAGGGAGTTTAGCCTCATAGCCTACCCCTGTTGTACACTTTCGCCGAGTTAAGGTACCTCGTTACCATAGACGATAACTCTGTAGGGCGTTGGTGCTTTTGTTGTCTGGAGCATATAGTATTTGGGACTGGAATCGAGCGTGTCGTTGTCACATAAGCCATTTCTGTCCTACGATCAAGAATCCCGAATATGTATTGCCGATCCAGCCGTAACAAAATGGCGACCTTGCACAAGATTCAGTAGTATCCTATCACATGTTTTTTGGAGAACTATTCTATGCTACCTAGTAGAGCTGGCTAGAATTTTCTTGCATATTGGAGGAATTTTTATTGTGTCATTATTGTATTGGTGGACTTGCAGATTGTTTCGTTAGGGGTGTCTCTTTAACATTTTGTGAGTCGAGACTGCAATTAGTAATAAGCACTTTTTTTTTTTTATGAACAGCAATTGTATAACCAGCACTATGTCTAATGACTCATCATTTACGGGGGAGGATAACACGGTACAGCCTAGTGACCAGCAAGTACAACAGATATTTAGGGAGGGGAGTGTTATAAGTGGAGAGAGGGATGCCCGGGCATTTTTGCAGACACCTTTGACCGAACAGCGCCTGCAGGCTATTGATTGTTACGGTCTTCGCTGTTTAGCCACGGTTTTGGGGCGGGACTGTCCTGACAGTTGGCCCAAGAAGAATTTGGTGGCATGTTTGTTGGGTGATGGCGATGGGGCGGTGGGTGGAGTGGGGTCTTGGGGGGTTCCCTCCAAGCCTCCATTCCACTCTACCCCTGAGCTGGGCCCTCAGCCAGCGAGTCTTAGCATGATGCAGCAGGAGGGTTCTCAATGGCAAGCTGGCTTACCCGTAAACACGTCTCGGTGTGGATCTCCCATTTTGTGCTCTCCCCCCCCCAGGCCTGTCTCCTGAGATGTTATTTCAGCTAGAACTAGCTAAGCTTAAGTTGCAAGAGAGTCAACAGGCTAGTATAGAACGGATTAAGCTGCAGGAGACTCAGATACAACAGGCTAGTTTAGAACGGATTAAGCTGCAGGTGACTCAGATACAACAGGCTAGTATAGAACGCATAGAGGTTGCTAGAATCCAAGCCAATCAGGATGCAACCAGGTACCAGGCTGAAATGGATGTCGAGAAGTCTAGAGTAGAGACCACGGGGCGTCATCTCGGTGGTGGGCACTGGGTTACAGACTCACTTTCGCATTTAATTAAGTTAGTACCCGCATTTGATGAGACAGCAGTGACTGAGTTTTTTGCTCGTTTCGAAAAGAAGTGTCGTGAGTATGACTGGCCGGAGGTTAAATGGGCAGCATTAGTTTCATCACGTCTAGTGGGTAAGGGGTTGAAAGCCTACGATGCACTGTCACTGGACGAGAGTGTCGTGTATGGACTGGTGAAGGAGGCTGTGCTCCGGGCCTACGAACTGCAACCCGAAACTTATAGATTGAAGTTCCGTGGCGTGAATAAGAAGAGCGACGTCAGTTTTATGGAGCACGCACGGGACTTAACAGATGCATGTAATAACTGGTTTCGGTCCGAGCACGCAGAGTCGGCTGAGGAAATTAAGCAACTTTTCTATCTGGAACAGTTTTACAAATGTACTGGAACCGATCTAACGCTGAACATTAAGGAAAAATGTCCCAAGACAGTAGAGGAGGCTGCCAAGATGGCAGACCTCAGATTATCATTGATTCGTGGTTGCGGTGCCGCTCAGAGGGCTGAGTCAGGGCAGAAGGGGCGCTATACCCCACCCACCAGAGTTTTCGATAATAACAAATCCTATGACACACATAACTACACTAAAAGCATTGCAAAAGGGGAGGTGTGGTGGAGTGGTCATGCCACTGGATTGGTAATCCAATGGACCCGGGTTCAAATCCCGATATGTCAATGGGAAGATATTATTGGGATTGAATTTGTGCTGTACCTAGTATCAGTGCATTACCACAAAGCCCACCGAAATGCCAAAAAAAATACCCTCATTGTTCCCTGATTAAATAACACTGTATGAATATTCCCATATTCAAAATATGTTACAGGGGGACAATGCCTAGTGAGTTCACTGCTCAATAGGTGGCGTTCTGAGAGTGAGGGTCTGAGTCTGGAGGGTGAGACGGTGAAGCGCTTGAGCGAAGCAACCAGCAGCTTCAGAGATGGAGCTGCTTCGTGCCATGATGGATGCTTCGCATGTCTCACTCCCCAGACTGGAACAAGACCTCACGGGCTTCACCGTGTTGAGCGGTCGAATGTACAGGCTCTCAGCCTATGCCCGAGAGGGCGTAGTTGGAATATAGAAAAAAAAAAAAAAAAAAAAAAAAAAAAAACCTAATAACACCTACAAACACAAGCCTCTCCCGTTTACTAAAGGTCAGACCCCTTCTTCGCCCGCACAAGGGAAGAAGCCCATTGGGGATGTGAAATGTTACAAATGTCAGAAGCTAGGCCATTATTCACGTGAGTGCCCTAGTAACACTCCCGCTAAGCCGGTGTCATTGGTTCACAGTATCGGTGTGTCTCTGAAGGCTGCAGCAACTGCCCGGGGTAGGTTGTCAGCAGCTGAGGCACACGCGGTAAAGAAGCGTACGGAAGGCTCGACACCTGTCCGGGACACTTTCTGTAACCATCGGGGACACGGGTTTGTGAGCTGGGGGAGTGAACTACGGAGGGTTGACTTGCTGAGGGATACGGGGGCTTCGCAAACTTTGTTGAGGAACTTCACAGGGAAACCGATAAATGCGGCCAGAGTTGTTGTGGTGCAGGGTATAAATGCTACGAGGTCATACCCACTTGTGAGGTTGGAGTTGAGAGTGGGAGAGGTGTGCAGGGAGCTGGATGTAGGGATCGTTGAGTGTTTGCCAGTTGAGGGCGTCGACCTTCTTCTCGGCAACGACTTTGCGGTGCCCACTTCCGGGACTCCACCCTTAGTCGTTGCCGAGAGGGCGGCCGACGTGGATGGTGAGAATCGGGAATGGGTTGGGAGGTGCCAACAGGATGAGATGGCCTGTGTGGTAACCCGATCTCGCTCTGCGGCTCCTGCACAGCCTAGCACTCAACCTCGGGGACAGTGGAGGAAGGATCAGGAGAAGGTTGCTAAGGGCAGGAAAAGGGACATTGATTCTGCTGCACTTCTCGGTGATTCGGTACTTGGACCTATAATAAACACGGGAGTTGACTCTGGCCCAGATATGGTGTGTAACAAGGCAGAGTTGGGTAAGACTTCGCGTGAGGCAAGAGCTGTAGCGAGAGCCACTAAGGCAGTAGAGCCTACTAGCCGGGGTAATGTCTTATTACAAAACCATCTTGATGCATTGACGCCCAGGGACATTAGTGAGCAGCAGCTGCAAGACGCTAGCCTAGCTCGTTATAGCAATGGTGCCATAGAGTTGGAGGAAGATGGGGATGCGAAGCCGGGAGATTTCTTTAGGCTCAACAGGATATTGTACCGCAGATTTCTAGACCCCAAATCGAAGTGGGAGGGCGGTGCGAGGGTAGTAGACCAGGTGGTTGTTCCAACTAAGTATAGAGAGTCCTTATTGTGTCTGGCGCATGATGTGCCGGTGGCGGGTCATTTGGGGGTAACAAAAACATTGGCGGCATTGGGCAGGTTTTTCTGGTGGCCTGGGGTCAAGGCTGATGTCTGTGCATGGGTGGCTGGGTGTGCGACCTGCCAGACAACGGGGAAGCCTAACCAGACAATCCCGAAGGCACCTTTGTTTCCCATACCTGTCACCGGGCCTCCGTTCAGCAAAGTTGTAGTAGATTTGGTTGGCCCTTTCCCGCCTACTAGTAGTGGCAATAAATTCCTGTTGACAATCATGGATGTGGCTACGAGATACCCGGACGCATACCCCATGAGAAACGGCTCGGCAAAGGCAGTTGTTAAAAACTTATTATTGTTCTGTTCCCGTTATGGATTTCCACGTGAGGTGCAGTCAGACCAGGGGAGCAATTTTACATCCAAATTGTTCAAGCAAACCCTTCAGTTGCACGGTATATGTTCTGTAGTGTCGTCAGCCTACCATCCCGAGAGTCAGGGAGTCTTGGAGCGGTGGCACTCGACCCTGAAGAGTATGCTACGCTGTTACTGTGCAGAACATGACACTGATTGGGATTTGGGTCTGCCGTATGTTCTGTTCGCGGCACGTGAAGTCCCAGGAGAGAGCCTGGGGTTCAGTCCAAATCAACTAGTCTTTGGCCATAATGTGAGAGGACCTTTAAGTATGGTGAAAGAGATCTGGGAGGGCGAAGAGAAGCCGGGGTCTGTACTTAAATATATCCTTGAGAGCCGGGAGAGACTTATAGGTTGCATGGCAGCGGCAGGTAATAACTTGGTTAATGCACAGGCGGTCATGAAGCACCAGTATGACGCCAAGGTGAAGCTTCGGGAGTTTTCGGTGGGTCAGGAGGTAATGTTGCTTTTACCTTTGCCTGGACACCCCCTTTCTGCCAAGTTTATTGGGCCATATGTGGTGGCTAAGAAACTGTCCGACCTTGATTATCTCGTTGCAACACCTGACCGTAGAAAAAAACATCAGTTATGTCATGTTAACCTCATGAAAGAGTATGTGAGACGCCCCTCAGAGCCTCTCACTGTCCCTGTGCTGGCCTGCAGCGGCCAGGGTGGAGAAGGAGGTGGGGACAGTCATGCTGCTGAGGAGGATAGCTGGGACTGTGTCATTTCCGCGGAACAGTGGGCGGGGAATACTGAACAAGAGGCTAGGCAAGCTGTAAGTCACCTGCCTGAGCACCAGGGTGCTGCTGTCCTAGGCCTGTTCAGGTCATACCCCTCTGTTTTCGCCGAACACCCAGGTCTCACTACTCGGGTAACGCACGACGTGGACGTCGGTGATAATGTGCCCTTCAAGTCAGTGCCCTACCGTGTGCCCCCGGTAAAGTTGCCAGCTTTACGGGAGGAGTTAAAGTACATGGTTGAGAGAGGGATGATCACTGAAGGTTATGTGAAGTGGACATCACCCGTCACGTTGCAGCCAAAACCTGACGGCAAGGTGCGGTTCTGCATAGATTTTCGTAGGCTAAATGGCTTGACCACTACCAACCCTTACCCTTTGCCTCGAGTTGACGACAGCGTGGACAAGATAGGGAATGCAAAGTACCTTACTAAAATTGATCTTGTAAAAGGCTACTGGCAAGTACCCCTGTCGGACCGAGCTAAGCAAGTTTGTGGTTTTGTGGTAGATGGCAAGACCTACCAATGTAACGTAATGCCTTATGGGCTTAAGAACGCACCTGCCACGTTTCAGAACCTGATGAACGATATTTGTGACGAAATCCCTAACTGCACGGTCTACCTTGATGACGTGATAGTGTATGATGACGATTTTGAAAATCACCTAAGGCACTTAGAGACCCTGTTTGGGAAGTTGCACGATGCTGGGCTGGTGGTGAACCTGAGGAAGTGCGAGTTTGTAAAGGCTACTGTGCAGTATCTTGGCTTCGTGGTCGGGTTAGGCCGGGTGTGCCCCCCCCTGAGCAAGATACAGGCTATCAATATGTTTCCCAGGCCCACCACTAAGCGCCAGGTCATGCGGTTCCTAGGTATGATAGGCTATTATAGGCGCTTCATCCGGGGATACTCTACTGTCTTAGCACCGTTAACTGATCTACTGTCGAAGTCAGTGAAGTTCTGTTGGGCTGCGGAGTGTCAGAGGGCTTTCGACCTAGTCAAGCACCTGCTGTGTACACATCCGATTTTGAGAGCCCCAGACTTCTCCAGGAGTTTTCAGCTGGCGACTGATGCCAGCGGTGTGGGTGCCGGGGCAGTGTTACTGCAGACTGATTCCGAGGGCTTGGAACACCCAGTGAGCTTCTTTTCTCGCAAGTTTAATTCGGCACAAAGGAATTACTCGACTATAGAGAAGGAGCTTCTTGCTATCGTTTTGTCGCTCAAACATTTCGAAGTTTATGTTCCAGCCTACGGCCCGGTAGTGACGATTTATACGGACCATCATCCCTTGAAATTCCTAAATCAGTTTCACAATCGGAATATGCGGTTGACCAGGTGGTCCCTAATGCTCCAAGAGTATAATCTCAACATTCAGCATATTGCCGGGAGTGAGAACGTGATAGCAGATTGTCTATCAAGGGTTGATGATCCAGGATAGTCGTGCACGGTGTGTGGGTTGAGCAGGAGTAAAATTAGGCTATCATAACGCCGTCCAAAAAGATTATAAAACAATAAAATAAACGAGAATTTTTTTTTTTTAGTTTTGTAAGTCTTTATTGTTGTAGCATGATGCATGCGATATTCTGTTTTATGTATAATTCACACTTCAGTTGTTGTGCACCTTTTGCAATTAGTGGCAGCTAAGGGTAGCAGGTCGGTTGGTTGCCTGTCAGATTTTGATAATGCTTCTAAGGTCGATTATCTAAAATCTTGGGGGGGCTGTGACGCACCCAGTGCGTGGCAACGCAACCTGATTGTACTCCTTGGTACTCCACTGTACCGCCCGTACCACTGTACCGTGCTGGCTACCGTCAGCAGCTATGTATATTGAGTGTGACAACTTATAACTATGTTCTTTGTATCTCTGCAAAGGTCTCGTCATGTGCTAACCAGTGGTGGGTTTTGTTTTAAGCCATGTCGAGACCTTCCATTTAATATGTAGTATCAATAGAGAAGTTGATAGATAAGACAATGGGAGTTCAGAGAGAGAGAGTGAGTTAGGCTTCAGAGCGAGAGGGTAGCAACGCGCCACGCTGCCGGGGGGGTGGTTGCCAGACGTATGGACTGGTTGGCAGCCTTGCACTTATAGCTGGGCGCGACAGGGTTGGTAGTCCATTGCCGCCTGCCTATGCTGCCTGGGCTGCCCATGTTGTCGTACAGCACATTGCCTGGAGGCTCGCTGTGTGTTCCATGATCAGGTTGCCTAGAACCTTTGAGATTCTAACATCCCTTGCCCTCTCTCCCAACTTCTCACGGTTGCACTCTTTCTCTCTGACGACATTACTCTCATTTCATTCTTCTCTCTATTTAAATGCATAACCTTCCCTTGAGGTCCTAAAGGAGTTTCAGCACTCACCTCTCGTATTACTCTTAGGACAAGCATATATTTACATGTATTAGATTTAAGGGGTTAATGTGAACAGCGATCTTCTTGATGAGGATAGTTGGTGAACGTTCTACATGTTCACGAGTTATATGCCCCGCTCATCATCCAATTTGTGACTAGACTGGTGCCATGTGTAAGAGCCCGACCATGCCCAGGAGTTGTCTGTAGAGGGGCGAGGACTTAGCCTTGATTTGCATACCGAGCCAGGAGCGAGTGTAGTACCAGAGACTACAGCTCACTCGTAGTGCCGGTATAGTAGAGTAACGTAATTTATCTGTCCTTGTGTTCTCTACAGTCTTTTCCTGGGTTCTCGCTTTCGGTGCTGGGACTCGTTGTTCCTGTGACTTGGCCTGCTAGCTAGAACACATGGGGATGATGAGTGGGATATATCTTTATTTTACTATGCATTGCAGCTC
>JBAKBP010038733.1:0-15815 GCA_037953745.1 Lithodes maja
GAGAGATCCAGATCACTAGTATCTGGTTCTCTCCTGGCGATCCTCTCAAAGTCAAGCAAATGAGATAGCACAGTGTTGGGTGGCAGAGGCAAAAGCCCTCACTCGCAACACAGTGCTAAACTCCCACGGTACACAGTCAGAAAGACCACCTAGGCGTTCCACGTCTCCGTTGCAATTGTACTGGTTCAACCGCAACCTAGTACTCATACGAAATCACAACTCAGAAACCCTATCCCAGTCTAGCATTGCCTAAGCCAGCAGAAAACAGGAACATGAATAATCGCACACAGGGAAATGCATATACGAGTGCAACAAACATCAATCAATCCTATTCTAGTTAACCCTTCCAAAAATAGGCTATCTAACAGGCACTTATCTCGTGAGAACTCAAGCGATAATACTTTGGCTGACTAAATCTGCACCAAAGGGGTCATTGAGGTTATAAAGGGTCGAGAAGGGAAGAAGATAGGCTGTTCAGAGAGTAGAGAAAGTTCACATCAGTCGGAAGAATATGGATAGTTGCAAGGGATATGAGAAGTCGCTCTGCCTGATGAGTTCTAAGGGACAATGCGGCTAGACTTCCCTTTTTATACTCGGCCCTCTAGTGAGCATATCACCAACTACTAAGGACCGCCCACTAGCAATCATTACGTAATATTCTCTCTCAATCTGGGATCGACAAAGGATTTCCCACGCACTGAGAGGGAGGAGGGAGGAGGGAGGAGGGAGGAGGGAATTAGGCCTACCTGCCCGCGTGGCGCACTCACTGGTCCCCGTTACATACTCTCTCTCTCCTCTCGTCATTACAAATAAGTCCCACACACAACACTTATAACTAATGATATAAAATAGAACTCGTTGACTCAGATGAAAACAAAATACATATTTATAATACTTATAGTACAACGGCTCACATAAACTAAGTTAGGAAACTCTACACAGACTACAGCCAAAGTTCCTGCCCTGACGATCCTAGCGAGAGTGGGGCCTGACTGGGCGTTCTGTACAGCATGCTCATACTCGACATGCGTCACACAGGCGCCTGATGGACTATTATCTAGTCGAACTTGCGCCCGACCCCTTACTCCAAATGACCACGTGTTCACTCAACTATTCACAAGCATTCTCCATTCACTCCTGTCCACCACCACTTCCCCTGCCTGATCTATAGTCATTCCTCTATCATCCAAAGCCTTTCTTACACAGTCTCTCCATCTCAATGGGGGTCTTCCTGCCCTTCTATCTCCCCTTGTACCTGACTCACATATTCTCTTTGTAAGCCTTATATAATACAGTATATATATATATATATATATATATATATATATATACTGTATATATTCTACCCATAATTAAACTACTTAATAAGTTTTGCATCTAGCATGAGGTATAATATAAACTATTTATAACTTGCATGCTCTTTATTTGCCTTCAAACACAAAGTAAACAAAAACAAAACTAAATATATACTAAATTTCATGAACGAAAACCAACATTACATGTTTGATGGGTCAAGCAGTGTTTGGTAAAGATAATTAGATAACCAATTGGAAAAAAATACACAGTTTGTCACAGTGTCCAATCATATTGAGTGTTTTGAAACAGTAATTTAATTAAAGCTTTCACTTAATTATAAAATTAATTATAGCTTGCCCCCAATTTCCCCAAGGCCATTAAATGTCCTTCCTATCTGCTAGGCATTTCAAGCCTTCCATAAATGTCTCCAGATAAGCTCATAATTGTCCCACTTATCAAAGTTAAATCAAAGTTGCCTGTGAAACGACATTGGGACCTAAAGATAGTCCTCTAAAAAATCCTTAAGGAATGGGAGAGGATATCAAAACAAAAAGACGTCGCCTGTACTGGAATGGTTATAACTTTGTCTAGAATCTGCGGTTGAACCCGAAGTTGCTGGATGGGAAGCGACGGGTGGGGAAGGGTTGAGGTTGTGGCACAGCTTGTTGGAATCCTACTCCCCTCGCTCGCTCCTGATTTGCAAAATTGATTTGCTCGATGGCGTAGGCTGGGAGGGGGTGGGGGGTGGGGATGAGAGGGGATTCGGCCCGGAAGCCGTTCTCGTCGGCGACATAGCGGACTTCAGCGATCGTACCGTCATCGAGAGTGAACCTGAAATTAAACGAAATATAAGTGTTCATTGTCCTCTTGAATGTATGCATATACTTGACCTGGGTTCGATCTCAGCCAAGGCGGACATTTAGTGGGTGTGGTAGTACGTCCTAGCGTATTTCACATGCGCACACCAAGTCGGGGGAGACCCCAACGACGTATACAGACTAATAACATACTTATCAGAGTGAGAGTGATTAGCTGATGCACAGAGATAATATAGGTTAATTTGGTGTACAAATGAAAACTGTGTATATTTTCATCTTGTTGATTTTCATAAACAGTATATATATATATATATATATATATATATATAGATATATATATATATATATATATATATATATATATAAAACAAAAATGAAAACAAAATAAAAATACAGAAAGACATATCAACTAAATCTCCTACTAACCTATAGGATCCTTTTATGTTGCTCTGGCCTTGGGATCCTGGTCTGCCTACAACCTTCTGGTGGATGCCGTTCTCGGTCTCAAACTCATAGGCGAAGTTGCCATTGCCTTGGTCAGTGCGAGTGTCGTGTAGTACCTGATTAGTTGGGGATAGCAACGAAAATAGTCAGTTAGTTGAGCTTTAGTGCAGGTTATTAGTTTGTCCCCTAGACTTCCATCAAGCGAAAAATTACACCCCCTAGACCCCATTTCAAGATAACAAAACAAAAAAAATCGCTAGAAAAATTTCCCGGCCGAAGGCTGGTTCCTCTTAAAATACAGGCTCGCTTTTGCTCACCAGGAAAAAATCGACACCTAAATGGCACGAAAGGTCTTAGTATTGACAAATAAATAGGGCGAAAGGTTTCAAAATCGCCAAACTAATGGGGTGAATGTCTTAGCATCTCAAAACTACTTTGCTAAACATAAGGGAGAAGGGGGTCCAGAAACAGCGACAATTCCCCCATAGACTATCCTTGGATGCCATTCTCCGTCTAACTCCTATAGTTGAAGTTACCGTCTCCTTGGTTAAGCCGCTATCACACGAGCGCTTCTTCCCTCAACATATATGCTCAACACTGGTCTGGCAGCTTATGAGGTCAACATTTTAAATATTTCGGTTGCCAAAATTCATCCACCAGGAGTCTACGTTCCGACACCAGTGCAAAATATTCCAGAAATGTTGCCAGAAAAATGTTGATCATCGAATGTTGACTATAAAAGCTCTCGTGTGACACCGGCATAAGTGTGACTATCCCGTGCTACCTAGATAGTTGAGGGACATGGGTCAGGATAATAGTTAGTTAAGGGGGGATAGTTCGTTTTATAGGCCCCCCCCCCCTCCCCCCCTTCTTCCTCATGTTTAGCCTCATTAGTTTTGAAATTTTAAGACGTTCGTTCCATTAGTTTGGCGATTTTGTTGTCAATATTTTAATATTAAGACGTATCTTGCCATTTAGGTGTCGATTTTTTGTTCTGGCTAGCGATAGCGAGCCTGTAATTTTAGGAGGAACCGGCCTTCGGCCGGGGCATTTTTCTACCGAAAAATGTACACATTTATCTTGAAAGGTTATATAGGTGTTTTTTTAATCTTAATGGAGGTCTAGCGAGGAATGTAAAAAATAAATTAATTAATAAATACATAAGACCAAAAACCAAGCACTACCCCCTTAAGTGAAAGGAAAGAACATGTTATGGGTCACAGATGTTTAACACCAGTCAGGCTATTTCGTCCTATTAGCTAAATACATAGGGAAAGGACATTGCAGTTTACCGTCAGATGAAAAGAAACAGAGTATAGTTGACTAATTCATTCATGTATAAACTAATGTTGATTCCCTTACTATAGTCTATTCACTGTAAGTAGGCGATATATCATGACCTCTATCCTCTGTAACTCAAAAATGGCAATAGCAAATTGGCTGTAAATTTCCACATCTATTCCGTGACTGACTCTTCCCAAATGGTAGACATATTAGCTTGATTACTCTAGTCGTTTTTGAGTTACAGAGGTGGGTGGTCATGATTGTTCGCCTACTTACAGCGAATGGACTATAGTCAATGTAAATATAAAATCCTGGGCGTTGACATAATGGCTCTATACCAAGCAGCTAGGCCAGAACTCTTGAACATTAACCTCTATAACTCACAAACGACTTGAGTAATCCAGCTAATATTGTTACTATTTGGGAAGGGTCGGCCAGGGAACAGGTGTGGAGATTTACAGCCCATTTGCTCTGGCCCATTTTGATATACAGAGGTTAGGGATCACGATATCTGGCCTACTAATTTGGAACAGGGTATAGTAGAGGGTGATCTGACCTGGGCGTTTGTGAGGTATAGAGGTTAAGGGGAGATGAGTCGTTTATCGGGTCCCCCTTCTTCCTCATGTTTAACCCCATTAGTGTTCAGATTATAAGATGTTCGACCCATTAGTTTGACGATTTTAAGAACTTTAGCCCCATTTCTTTGTCAATATCAGACCTTTCGTGTAATTTAGGTGTGTATTTGTTCCTGGCGAGCGACAGCGAGCCTTTAATTTAAGAGGAACCGGGCTTTGGACAGGACACTTTTCTATCGAAAAATGTACAAATATGTCTTTGAAGAAGGGTCTTGCGGTGTTTTTGTAAAGCTTGATGGAGGTCTAGTGATGAACAAAACAAATATATATATATATATATATATATATATATAAAGATGTATAAATGAGCAAATAAATACGCCCATCTTCCCTTAAGGTGGCCCACCTCGCTGTTTTCCTCTTTCTCTCCCTCTTTCTTTGGCTTTTATCCATTCGGCCCCATTCAGCCTACTATTTTAAGACGTTTACCCCCATCTAGGTGTCAATATTTTCCTGGCGAGCGGCAGCGAGCCAGCGTATATACCGTATATATTTGTTTTGAGAGCGAGCTAAATTTGTACTTTTTTAGATAGACAAATTTCTCCGGCGAAGCCGGATTTCTCCATACAATACTGGCTCACTATCGCTCGCCAGGAAGAAATCAACACCTGGATGGGGATAAACGTCTTAAAACAGTTGGCTGAATGGGGCCGAATGGATACAAGCCAGAGAAAAATAAAACCAGCAGGTGACCCCCCCTTAATGTTGACTAGTGTTGTCCTCCTAACTGTGACCAGGGTACAGTGGAGTAGAGTGTCTGACCTGGTAGAAGCGAGGGGTAGCGCGGTGGGGGGTGGCACTCTGGGATCCGAACTGTGGGACACCCAAAGCCGCGGAGAACAGGCAGGTCAGGATCAGCTGGGGAAGACAGTAATTTATTATGATACGTTTGGTTATTATTTGTTTTGTTTTGTATTATATTATGTTTGTTATTGTTTGTTTTAATTAATATTATGTTTGTTTATTCATATTATTGTCATTACTATATTAGTTTTATTTATGTTGTGCATTTTTTATTATTAGTTTTTGTTATTGCATATTTTGTCTGTTTAACTATTATAATTATTATTTGTTATACTTTGTTATCATTATAGTTATTATTTTATATTGTGGTTGTATTGTTATTAATATTGTTATTAGTTTTGTATTATTGTTATTTTACTGTATTTTGTTATGTGTATGCAGGAGACAAAAGGCTGTACGAATATCTACCCCAAAGCCAAGAGAGTGACAGAAAAACAAATTCGATGGACGTTGGGGTCAAAATGCCTGGACACATGAAGTTTATAGTAGCTTAAGTCATAGGATGAAGGACAGATTGATTGAGAGAAAGTTCCAGAATGCAATTGTTGAGTAGAAGAATGACAGAAAATATGCCCATTCTTGGGTTGGAGAGCTGGGCAGAGTAGGAGTAGAATGACTAAGTTTCCCTTCGTCTTTACGCATTTAAGAGGGGATGGTTGTTTTTTTGTTTTTTGTTTTTTCTGGCCCCACCTTCTCCCTCATGTTTAGCCCCATTAGTTTTTGAGTGTTTAAGACGTTCGCCCCATTAATTTAACGATTTTAAGACCTTTCGCCCCATGTCTGTCCATTTTAAGAACTGTTGTGCCATTTAGGTGTCGATTCTTTCCTTGCGAGCGATAGCGAGCCTGTAATTTAAGAGGAACCGGCCTTTGGCCGGAAAATTTGTTCTATCGAAAAATATACAAATTTATCTTAATAGTGGGTCTAGGGAGTTGTTTTCTTAAGTTTGATGGAGGTCTAGGGAACAAACTAAAAGCCTCCCATTAAGTATACGAAAGCTTGTGTCCTGCTTTTCAAATACAGGCTTTTTGGGAACAAATTAATTCTATATAAAATAGGTCAATGTATGTCTTTTGACTAAGGTAAATGTTTTACCGTAGTCATATTTTGGTCATGTAGTTATTCAAGAGTTACATATGGTCAGTGTGGAAGTGAAGAAGTCCTTGCATGACAGTGTGGTAATCCCAACACTGACTTACAGAAGCGAAGTATGGACGTTCGAGAAGAGTCTCAGACCAAGAGTGAGAGCAGTGGAAATTAGTTACTTAAGAAGTGCGTGCGGAGTTACATGGAGGGATAGACAGACGAATGAGGAAGTAAGAAGGAGGTGTGGTGTTGAGGTAGATGTGCTGGAAAGTGTGAAAAGGAACAATTTGAGATGGTTCGGCCATAATTATGGAACGTATGGAGAGCGAGAGAAGGACTAAGAGGGTGTACGAGAGCGAGGTGGAAGGACAGAGAGGGAGAGGTAGACCGAACGAGAGGTGGAAGGATGGAGTGAGGAAGTATATGGATGAAGGCGGTGCTGGTTGGGAGGATGGGCGTCGACTGACTGGGGACAGAGGTGCATGGGGGCGGTTCGTTCGTGGCCACCCCTTCGGGGATCACGGCGTCAGGCAATAGATAGATAGATATACATATGCCTCGCCCATATACGTAGCGATTTTATTCAGATTAGGAAGGACCGGTCTCCGTTGAATTCCTAGGGATCTTTGAGAAACTGAATAAAATCATCTAATGAAAGCCAGTACAAAAGAATATTCATGTTATACACAAAATATATATACTGTATACTAATAATAATAATAACAAATAAATAAATCATAATGTATGGTTATATTGAGGGGTATATGGCTGCTTTCCAATCATTGTTTTATTTTTAACATAGTTCTTATGACCAACAACACTCCAATGATATTAATATAAGCAATTGATTTTGAGACAAATCTCCTCATACTAATGGATATCTATTATTGTGGCAGTTAGTTTTTTCCAATCCATTATATTTAAAATGTCTCAATAAATGTGTTGGCATGAGACTAACATATGGTTGACATCCCATTCATTATATATATATATATATATATATATATATATATATATATATATATATATATATATATATATATAGATGGTGTATGAGAATGTCAGAACTATGATCCATACAAGTTATTTTATGAAACGACTACATATTTTCTCCATCGTGTATGTATATGGAGCCAGGACATCACTCCTGACACATCCAAAAAAAGACACACTGTGGAAAATAGGAAGGGGGGGGGGGGGTTTAGCCCCCCCCCCCCTCTAAATCCGGTCTTGCAGAATGTTACTTTAAAATGTATTTTGCTAAAAAAAATACTTATTTTATTATTTAGTGGTGTATGAGTGTGGCAGATGGTTGTTATGTGTTAAAAACAGTCAGCGATATATGACCGAGGTTTGCTTCCCTCTGCCTATGCTACTCACGAGCTTCATGATGTCGTCGGTGTGGATGCCACGGTTGAAGTGATCTGGAGACCCTAGGACGCCTTATATATAGCCCTCCCCTCCTGGATCACAACAACAAGTCCAGTTTACCTCCGACCACACTCCTTTTGGCCTCCTCTCCTGGGTTCCAAGGTCGTTTGGGAGCATTCCTTCAAGCAACTGGGTGGGTGGGTAGTGGATGAAGGCAGTCTTCCATTATATCTTAGTATTCGATCAATGGATACTAATCCTTCTGTACCGACGACCGATTTTTAATTATATTCTGCCTATATATTTAGACGATTGTGTGTCGTTTAAGAAGGATGTTTGGTAGACAAGAGGGTTAAATGAGATAGTTTACAGCCTGTTAAATGTTTGAGGCCCTTATGAAGCTGAATAAAATCGTCTAACAGTAGCCATAAACAAGAACGTCGCTCCTTTTGGCCTTCTCCCCGGTTCGAAGGCCGTTTGGGAGCATTCCTTCAAAAAACTGGGTGGGTGGGTACGGGATGAAGGCAGTCTTCCATATATCCAGTATTCGATAAATGGATTAATATTAATCAGTCATATACTTAAGGATATATTTATATTTGCTCCCTAGACCCCCATCAAGCTTTACGGAAATACTCTCCAAGACCCCCCTTCGATATACTCTCCAAGACCCCCCTTCGATATACTCTCCAAGACCCCCCTTCGATATACTCTCCAAGACCCCCCTTCGATATACTCTCCAAGACCCCCCTTCGATATACTCTCCAAGACCCCCCTTCGATATACTCTCCAAGACCCCCCTTCGATATACTCTCCAAGACCCCCCTTCGATATACTCTCCAAGACCCCCCTTAGATATACTCTCCAAGACCCCCCCTTCGATATACTCTCCAAGACCCCCCTTCGATATACTCTCCAAGACCCCCCTTCGATATACTCTCCAAGACCCCCCTTCGATATACTCTCCAAGACCCCCCCTTCGATATACTCTCCAAGACCCCCCTTCGATATACTCTCCAAGACCCCCCTTCGATATACTCTCCAAGACCCCCCTTCGATATACTCTCCAAGACCCCCCTTCGATATACTCTCCAAGACCCCCCTTCGATATACTCTCCAAGACCCCCCTTCGATATACTCTCCAAGACCCCCCTTCGATATACTCTCCAAGACCCCCCTTCGATATACTCTCCAAGACCCCCCTTCGATATACTCTCCAAGACCCCCCTTCGATATACTCTCCAAGACCCCCCTTCGATATACTCTCCAAGACCCCCCTTCGATATACTCTCCAAGACCCCCCTTCGATATACTCTCCAAGACCCCCCTTCGATATACTCTCCAAGACCCCCCTTCGATATACTCTCCAAGACCCCCCTTCGATATAGATTTGTAAATTTTTCGGTAGAAACATTTCCTAAATTACAGGCTTGCTATCGCTCGCCATTAAAAAATCGACACCTTAATGGCACGATTGGTCTTAAAATTGACAGAAAATGGGCGAAATGTAATAAAATCGCCAAACTAACAGGGCGAACGTCTTAAAATCTCAAAACTAATGGGCTAAGCATGAGGGAGAAGGGGGTCCAAAAATATCAAGTTGGGTTCACCCCCCACACGAAGAAGAATAAGAAGAAGAACCACACTTCTTTTGGCCTCTCTCCCTGGTTCCAAGGACGTTCAAGCAACTGGGTGGGCAGGTGGGTGTGTAGGCAGGTGGGTGTGTAGGCAGGTGGGTGTGTAGGCAGGTGGGTGTGTAGGCAGGTGGGTGTGTAGGCAGGTGGGTGTGTAGGCAGGTGGGTGTGTAGGCAGGTGGGTGTGTAGGCAAGGGGATGAAGGCAGGTGGGTGTGTAGGCAGGTGGGTGTGTAGGCAGGTGGGTGTGTAGGCAGGTGGGTGTGTAGGCAAGGGGATGAAGGCAGTCTTTACAATATTTATAGACAAAGGATTACAAAGGAAATCAAGCAACAACAGATCTTGCGACCCCTCGAGGTTACTTACTCTTTTATGTTACTGCTGGTTTAAGCGCTCAACATTTTCTCAGAGAGGATATGATAAAGAGTGAATTCAATTAGGTTAATGACATAACAATGCAGTATTAAGGATATAATATTAATTTACAAATGCAAGCATCCGTGGGTTTCGAGCAAGGTGCTTGTCTAGTCAAACTTTAAAAGAATCAACGGTGTTGCAGTCTGTAGCATCTCGGGGAACCCATTACACAGATTGACAACTCGATTAAAGAAGAACTTCTTAGAGTCATGTGAGTTAAATTATTTACCAATGATTTCCCCTTGTGTAATTTGACTGGTCGATTGTAAAGAACTTACTGCAGTTCAAATTGTCGATGCCTTTGATGTTCTTGAAAATGTATGTTGTCACTTCTTAATTTCCGCTGTGTTAGGTGAAAACAATTCAATTCCTCAAGACGCTCCTCATATGGTTTGCTCCTCAAACACGGTATCATTTTGGTAACCTTGATTTTGCTCCAGTTTGTCTATATCTTTTTGATAGTAGGGGCACCAGGACTGAACGCAATATTCCAGAAGTGGACGGACTAACGAATTGTAAAGAGTGAGGTAATATTACATCATTGGATTTATGCTCAAAAGATCTGCCTATAAAACCTATAATTTTGTTTGGTTTCTTAACTACTTCTGTACATTGTTGACTAGGTTTTAGGTTACTCGATATTGTTACTCCCAAGTCCGTTTCTCTGTCTACACTCTCTAGCTGGGTGCCATTGATTGAATAGTTTGCTTTCTCATTTCGTTTTCCGGTGTGAAATATTTAGCATTTATCTTCATTGAAGCTCATTTGGCAGATTTTAGCCCAACGTGACAACCTATTTAGATTGTGTTGCATATCTTCAACATGTTAATTTGTGTGTACAGCATTTACAATGTTTGTATCATCTGCAAACTTTGAGATTGTACAGGTTAGACCATCATCAATTTCGTTAATGTAGATTAGGAAGATATTTGGCCCCGATACTGATCCTTGAGGTACAATGCTAGTTACATTGATCCAGGTTGATTCTTTCCCATTTATGACTACTCTTTCCTTTCTTTCTTAGAGCCAATTGTCCATCCAATTAAAAACATGGCCTTGTATTCTGCGCGCTTTTAGCTTCATTAATAAGAGTCTGTGCGGAACTTTATCAAAGGCTTTTTGGAAGTCGGTGTATATAATATCTACAGCTTTACTTGCATCATATAAATTAAGGAGGGAGACCTGCTGTCTTTTCTTTCCTTTGTTCTCTCTCTCTCTGGCTTGTATCCATTCGGCCCTATTCAGCCTACTATTTTAAGACGTTTATCCCCATCCAGGTGTTGATTTCTTCCTGGCAAGTGATAGCGAGCCAGCATTGTATGAATAAATCTGAATTCGCCAGAGAAATTTGTCTATCGAAAAATGTACAGATTTAGCCTGTTGTCAAAAAAAACGTATATAAATATGTTGGCTCGCTCCCGCTCGCTGGGAAAATATTGACAGTTGGATGGGGATAAGCGTCTTAAAACAGTAGGCTGAATGGGGCCAAATGGATACAACCCAGAAAGAGAGAGAGAGAGAGACAGAAATACGAGGTGAGCCCCCTTAAGGATGTCACGGAGGAAGTCTATGAGACTGGTCAAGCAGGAACGATTATTTCCAAAACATTTTATCCAGTATTCGAGTATTTGATATTATGGGGGCCCAACTCGTATTTGTTGTTTCTCTTTCTCTCTCTCTCTTGGGATGTATCTATTCGGCCCCATTCAGCCTACTGTTTTAAAACGTTTATCCTCATCCAAGTGTCGATTTTTTTCCTAGCGAACGGTAAGGAGCCAGCATTTTATTGTTTTAATGTTTTTGACAACAAGCTAAATTTGTAAATTTTTCGGTTAAAAATTTTATCCCGCGAAGCCGGACTTCTTCATACAATGCTGGCTCGCTATCGCTCGCTAGGAAGAAATCGACACCTGGATGGGGATAAACGTCTTAAAACAGTAGGCTGAATGGGGCCAAATGGATACAAGCCAGAGAAAGAGAGAGAAGGAGAAAAAAGAGCAGGTCAGCCCCCTTAACCCCTTCTGTACCGGCGACGTCCTTTAAACATTGTTCTGGTTCCTATTAATATATTTTATTCAGCGTAGGCAGGACGTCTAACAAACCAGAGACTATACCGATTATCTCAATTAATCCTTTTAGTTACCATAGTCTTCCTAAGCTGCATAAAATAATCTACATTTAGCTAGAATAAGATTTAACAGACTTCGCCGATACAGAAGGGGTTAAGGGGAATATTGTAGTATGCTTCCTAGCAGACATGGGCATGATTATGATTATTAATAAACAAAATCATAATCAAAGGCTGTGATTACATACTCATAATCAAATCATAATCATAAGTTAAGCAACAGGTATAATCATAATCATAAGTTAAGCAACAGGTATAATCATAATCATAAGTTAAGCAACAGGTATAATCATAATCACATCATAATCAAATATGAAGCTGCAGCTTTAATCATAATCAAATCATAATCATATTTGTCTTCATAATAATCAATGATTAAAATGTGATTATTATGATTATTTCATTGTATTTTCCTTATAGCAATTCTATTTCTCCTAAATAAATCAGCCAATTTCATATATACTGTATATGTTCCAGGTCCAAGCTCTTATGTCTGTCAGATCTGTCTTGTGAAAGATTTAAATTAAGGGACTATACATTTAAATTGACACATAAGTGAGTAATGTACTGTATAACAAAACCAATAAAACCTCTTATACAAAATGTATTTTTGTTGTATAACAATAGTTTGTAAGTGATTTATATACAGTGTAGTTATCAACTCTGCGTAAGCAGAATTCGGTATCGCCCCCCCCCCCCCCCCTCCCCCCCGAATAGTGGGTACCACACGAAAAAAAATTCTGTCGTCGGCGTTGTCGTTGTCGTTGTCGTTGTCCGTCTTGTCTCGGAACTCCTCCTAGACCGTTGGACGGATTTTCACCAAATTTCACACGAACATTTGTTGCGTGAATGCGAACGTCAGTCAAAAAACATGTTTTGAATTTATGCAATAGTTATGATTTTAGGTCCAAAATATGAGTTTACCCCCCCCCCCCCCCCCATCCCCTCCAGGACCCTCCCCCCCCCTCCTCCCAGACCCCCCCCCCCCCCCCCCCCCCCCAGTAGTAGATATGATGGTGACAGTACTAGTAGTAGTAATGATGGTCTATGATGGTCATAATAGTAGTGATGATGTGACAAGTAATGATGATAGTTGTACTGATAATAATGACAGTAGTGATGATGGTAATGACGATGGTGTGAGTATTAGTGAGGATGGTTAAATTTGTAGTGATGATGACAATAGTTGGTGTGATGAAGATCATAGTAATGGTGATGATGGCAGTAGTAATGATGACGGTGACAGTAGGATAGATGATGGTAATATTTGTGACAGTAGTAATGATGATTATAGTAGTAGTGATGATGTAACAGTAGTAATGATGATGTAAGATGGTGGTGATGATATTAGTAATGATGGTTGAGGTTGTAGTATCATGATGAAAGAGTGATTAAGAAGGTAGAGACAAGTGACAGTCGATGATGGTGAGAGTAGTAGTGATGATGATCATAGTATTGGTGATGACAGTACTTGTGATGATTGTGGCAGTTGTAGTGATGATGGCAGTAGTAGTGATTATGTTGATTGTGATTGATGATGGTATTAGTAGTGATGGTAACCATCGCAGAGTTGGGTATGCCGTTTTGATTTTGGGCAAAACGGCACGTCTACTTTATTTATATTACTGAAATATAAAGAAGCAACATGCACCAATTAGATGTGGTTTCCTTTAAGCTAGTGTCAATTGCAATAATAAACACTGTTAACTAATGTATAACTGAACAAGAAAATGACCTTAATAATAATCATTTCTGTGTACAAATAATCACAATAAAATGTGATTATAATCATAATCAAGCAATAATAGAAAAATCTAATCATAATCAAAAATACGTAAAGCGAAATAATCATAATCAAACCATAATCATAAAAAGGAAAAAACGAGTAATCGTAATCTAATCATAATCAAAAATTATTCCGGATGATAATCAAAATCATAATCATTTGTTATAATCATGCCCATGTCTGCTTCCTAGACCCCCATCAAGTTGAACAAAAATAACCCCAAGACATTGATATAGCGAGCCTGCAATTCAAGAGGGACATTTTTCTATCGACAAATGTACATAAATGATGTACCTTGAAGGAGGGTCTGGAGGGGGGGGGGGGGGGGGGTTAATCTTGATGGCGGTCTAGGGAGGAAAATAATATAATAATAAAAAATATATATTGATGAGCCAATCTATACGGCCATCTGTTGCAACACTCGGGATATATACGGCCATCTGTTGCAACACTCGGGATATATACGGCCATCTGTTGCAACACTCGGGATATATACGGCCATCTGTTGCAACACTCGGGATATATACGGCCATCTGTTGCAACACTCGGGATATATACGGCCATCTGTTGCAACACTCGGGATATATACGGCCATCTGTTGCAACACTCGGGATATATACGGCCATCTGTTGCAACACTCGGGATATATACGGCCATCTGTTGCAACACTCGGGATATATACGGCCATCTGTTGCAACACTCGGGATATATACGGTCATCTGTTGCAACACTCGGGATATATACGGTCATCTGTTGCAACACTCGGGATATATACGGCCATCTGTTGCAACACTCGGGATATATAATATATTTAATGTATGCAACAGATGGGAGTGCTAAAGGGGTGGTAGTGCTTGTTTCTTGCTATATTCTCAGTCTTGCTTCTATTCAACTGCTGAGCTCTGGAACTCTCTCCCAGAATCATTCATTTCCTCAATCTATGACTTAAATTACTTCAAACTCAGTGTGCCCAGGCATTTGGGCTCGAACGTCCCTTGATTTTGTCCCTGTCACTCTTTGAACTCTAGGGGAGCACTCACTACACCCGCTTTTAAGATAATGTTTTACAAATATTCCGGCCGAAGGCCGGTTCCTTCTGAAATTGCAGGCTCACTATCGCTCGCCAGGAAAAAATCGACACCTAAATGGCACGAAAAGTCTTAATACTGACAAAAAAATGGGTCACAAGGTCTTAAAATCGACAACTAATGGAACGAACGTCTTCAGATCTCAAAACAAATATGCTAAACATGAGGTAAAAGGAGGGCCAGAAAAAGCGATTACCTGCCCCTTAAGGCTCTGTCCTGACGTGTGCTGTATTATACTCTAGCTACAGCACATTCAGACGATTCTATGCAGCTTAGGAAGGATGTGTGCTAGTTAAAAGGGTTGAGAATGAGATAGTTTGAAGCCTTTTTATCCTAAGCTGAATATAATCCTGTAACAGTGACCAGAATTATAAGACTATGATGAAAAGGACGTCCCTGGTACTAAACGGGCTATTATATGTGACAGGTGGCAGTTTTTAAGGCATTCACCGCATATATTCATGGAGTTTGTTCTTGACCATTGGCTTTCCTGACATCGGTTTCAATATAGGCTTACTTACCTGATTAAGATTAAATTATAGATTATTGTCAAGGAAACATCTTTTTATTTGTGTTAATGGGGGATGGTTCACTTTTTTGGCGATTTTTGCATGTATTCATAATTTGTCTAGTTTCCTCCCTAGACCTCCACCATATTTAAAATAAGTCATCCATTAGATCCCCCTTCTAAATTGATTTGTAAATTGTTCGGTAGAAAAATGTCCCGGCCGAAGGCCAGTTCTTTCAACATTACAGGCTCACTATCGTTTGCCAGGGAAGAAATCCACACCTATATAGCACGAAAGGTCTAAATATTGACGTAGAAATTGGGCGAAAGGTCTTAAAATCGACTAACTAATGGGGCAAACATCCTAACATCTGAAACCTAATGGGGCTAAACATGAGGGAGAAAGTGGTCCAGAAAACCGGCCCATGTCCCCTTAATGTGTATGAAGGAGACACCTGTGCGAGTATCTTCCCCAAAGCCGAAAAAGTGACAGAGGGCCAAATTCAAGGGACGTTAG
>JBAKBP010038734.1:0-15813 GCA_037953745.1 Lithodes maja
AGATGATGGTAGAAAGGTAGCGGTCAATGTACAGTAAATGATGGTAGAAAGGTAGTGGTCAATGTACAGTAGATGATGGTAGAAAGGGAGCGGTCAATGAACAGTAAATGATGGTAGAAAGGGAGCGGTCAATGTACAGTAAATGATGGTAGAAAGGTAGCGGTCAATGTACAGTAGATGATGGTAGAAAGGTAGCAGTCAATGTACAGTAGATGATGGTAGAAAGGTAGCGGTCAATGTACAGTAAATGATGGTAGAAAGGTAGCGGTCAATGTACAGTAGATGATGGTAGAAAGGTAGCGGTCAATGTACAGTAGATGATGGTAGAAAAGGAGCGGTCAATGTACAGTAGATGATGGTAGAAAGGTAGCGGTCAATGTACAGTAGATGATGGTAGAAAGGGAGCGGTCAATGTACAGTAGATGATGGTACAAAGGTAGCGGTCAATGTAGATGATGTTAGAAAGGTAGCAGTCAATGTACAGTAGATGATGGTACAAAGGTAGCGGTCAATGTACAGTAGATGATGGTAGAAAGGTAGCAGTCAATGTACAGTAGATGATGGTACAAAAGTAGCAGTCAATGTACAGTAGATGATGGTACAAAGGTAGCGGTCAATGTAGATGATGTTAGAAAGGTATCGGTCAATGTACAGTAGATGATGGTAGAAAGGGAGCGGTCAATGTACAGTAAATGATGGTAGAAAGGGAGCAGTCAATGTACAGTAGATGATGGTAGAAAGGTAGCAGTCAATGTACAGTAGATGATGGTAGAAAGGTAGCGGTCAATGTACAGTAGATGATGGTAGAAAGGTAGCGGTCAATGTACAGTAGATGATGGTAGAAAGGTAGCGGTCAATGTAGATGATGTTAGAAAGGTATCGGTCAATGTACAGTAGATGATGGTAGAAAGGGAGCGGTCAATGTACAGTAAATGATGGTAGAAAGGTAGCAGTCAATGTACAGTAGATGATGGTAGAAAGGTAGCGACGTTTGGCTCAAACGTCCCTTGATTTTGGCCCTGTCACTCTTTCAACTATGGGGGAGGCACTCGCTATAGGCAGTTATGCCTTTTGCCTCCCTCAATCACATAGAAAAAAAAAAAAAAAAAAAAAAAAAAAAAAAAAAAAAATGATGGTAGAAAGGTAGCGGTCAATGGACAGTAGATGATGGTAGAAAGGTAGCGGTCAATGTACAGTAAATGATGGTAGAAAGGGAGCGGTCAATGTACAGTAGATGATGGTAGAAAGGTAGCGGTCAATGTACAGTAGATGATGGTAGAAAGGTAGAGGAGGTCAATGTACAGTAGATGATGGTAGAAAGGGAGCAGTCAATGTACAGTAGATGATGGTAGAAAGGTAGCAGTCAATGTACAGTAGATGATGGTAGAAAGGTAGCGGTCAATGTACAGTAGATGATGGTAGAAAAGTAGCGGTCAATGTACAGTAGATGATGGTAGAAAGGTAGCGGTCAATGTACAGTAAATGATGGTAGAAAGGTAGCGGTCAATGTACAGTAGATGATGGTAGAAAGGGAGCGGTCAATGTACAGTAAATGATGGTAGAAAGGGAGCGGTCAAAGTACAGTAAATGATGGTAGAAAGGTAGCGGTCAATGTACAGTAGATGATGGTAGAAAGGTAGCAGTCAATGTACAGTAGATGATCGTAGAAAGGTAGCGGTCAATGTACAGTAAATGATGGTAGAAAAGTAGCGGTCAATGTACAGTAGATGATGGTAGAAAGGTAGCGGTCACTGTACAGTAGATGATGGTAGAAAGGGAGCGGTCAATGTACAGTAGATGATGGTAGAAAGGTAGCGGTCAATGTACAGAAGATGATGGTAGAAAGGGAGCGGTCAATGTACAGTAGACGATGCTACAAAGGTAGCGGTCAATGTAGATGATGTTAGAAAGGTAGCAGTCAATGTACAGTAGATGATGGTACAAAGGTAGCGGTCAATGTACAGTAGATGATGGTAGAAAGGTAGCAGTCAATGTACAGTAGATGATGGTACAAAGGTAGCAGTCAATGTACAGTAGATGATGGTACAAAGGTAGCGGTCAATGTAGATGTTAGAAAGGTATCGGTCAATGTACAGTAGATGATGGTAGAAAGGTAGCAGTCAGTGTACAGTAGATGATGGTAGAAAGGTAGCGGTCAATGTACAGTAGATGATGGTAGAAAGGGAGCGGTCAATGTACAGTAGATGATGGTAGAAAGGTAGCGGTCATTGTACAGTAGATGATGGTAGAAAGGTAGCGGTCAATGTACAGTAAATGATGGTAGAAAGGTAGCGGTCAATGTACCGTAGATGATGGTAGAAAGGGAGTGGTCAATGTACAGTAAATGATGGTAGAAAGGGAGCGGTCAATGTACAGTAAATGATGGTAGAAAGGTAGCGGTCAATGTACAGTAGATGATGGTAGAAAGGTAGCGGTCAATGTACAGTAAATGATGGTAGAAAGGTAGCAGTCAATGTACAGTAGATGATGGTAGAAAGGTAGCGGTCAATGTACAGTAAATGATGGTAGAAAGGTAGCGGTCAATGTACAGTAGATGATGGTAGATAGGGGAGGTGTGGTGGAGTGGTCTTGCCACTGGCCTGGTAATCCAAAGGTCCCGGGTTCAAATCCCGATGTATCAATGGGAAGATATTATTGGGATGGAATTTGTGCTGTACCTAGTATCAGTGCATTACCACAAAGCCCACCGAAACGTCAATAAAATACCCTCATTGTTCCCTGATTAAATAGCACTGTATGAATATTCCCATATTCAAAATATGCTATAGGGGTGCAATGCCTGGTGAGTTATCTGCTCAACAGGTGGCGTTGTGTGTGTGTAAGTGTGAGAGTCCGAGTGTAGAGGGTGAGACAGTGAAGCACGGGAACGAGATGGCTTCAGAGATGGGGTCGTTTCGGGCCATGAGTGAGCACCGTGCCTCATGTGAAGGCAAGATGGCAGGTGCTCGTTGTACTCTACGTGCTTCACATGTCTCACTCCCTAGACTGGAACAAGACCTCACAGGCTTCACTGTTCATTGTAAAGCGGTGAATGTTAAGGCTCTCAGCCTATGCCCGAGAGGAAGTAAGTTGGAATATAGAAAAAAAAAAAAAAAAAAAAAAAAATGATGGTAGAAAGGTAGCGGTCAATGTACAGTAGATGATGGTAGAAAGGTAGCGGTCAATGTACAGTTAATGATGGTAGAAAGGAAGCGGTCAATGAACAGTAGATGATAGTAGAAAGGTAGTGGTCAATGTACAGTAGATGATGGTAGAAAGGGAGCGGTCAATGTTCAGTAGATGATGGTAGAAAGGGAGCAGTCAATGTACAGTAGATGATGGTAGAAAGGTTGCAGTCAATGTACAGTAGATGATGGTAGAAAGGTAGCGGTCAATGTACAGTAGATGATGGTAGAAAAGTAGCGGTCAATGTACAGTAGATGATGGTAGAAAGGTAGTGGTCAATGTACAGTAAATGATGGTAGAACGGTAGCGGTCAATGTACAGTAGATGATGGTAGAAAGGGAGCGGTCAATGTACAGTAAATGATGGTAAAATGATGGTAGAAAGGTAGTGGTCAATGTACAGTAGATTATGGTAGAAAGGGAGCGGTCAATGTACAGTAAACGATGGTAGAAAGGTAGCAGTCAATGTACAGTAGATGATGGTAGAAAGGTAGCGGTCAATGTACAGTAAATGATGGTAGAAAGGTAGCGGTCAATGTACAGTAGATGATGGTAGAAAGGTAGCGGTCAATGTACAGTAGATGATGGTAGAAAGGTAGCGGTCAATGTACAGTAGATGATGGTACAAAGGTAGCGGTCAATGTACAGTAGATGATGGTAGAAAGGAAGCGGTCAATGTACAGTAGATGATGGTAGAAAATTGAGCGGTCAATGTACAGTAGATGATGGTAGAATGGTATCGGTCAATGTACAGTAGATGATGGTAGAAAGGGAGCGGTCAATGTACAGTAGATGATGGTACAAAGGTAGCGGTCAATGTAGATGATGTTAGAAAGGTAGCAGTCAATGTACAGTAGATGATGGTACAAAGGTAGCGGTCAATGTACAGTAGATGATGGTAGAAAGGTGGCAGTCAATGTACAGTAGATGATGGTACAAAGGTAGCAGTCAATGTACAGTAGATGATGGTACAAAGGTAGCGGTCAATGTAGATGATGTTAGAAAAGTATCGGTCAATGTACAGTAGATGATGGTAGAAAGTAGCAGTCAATGTACAGTAGATGATGGTAGATAGGTAGCGGTCAATGTACAGCAGATGATGGTAGAAAGGTAGCGGTAAATGTACAGTAGATGATGGTAGAAAGGTAGCGGTCAATGTACAGTAGATGATGGTAGAAAGGTAGCGGTCATTGTACAGTAGATGATGGTAGAAAGGTAGCGGTCAATGTACAGTAAATGATGGTAGAAAGGTAGTGGTCAATGTACAGTAGATGATGGTAGAAAGGGAGTGGTCAATGTACAGTAAATGATGGTAGAAAGGGAGCGGTCAATGTACAGTAAATGATGGTAGAAAGGTAGCGGTCAATGTACAGTAGATGATGGTAGAAAGGGAGCGGTCAATGTACAGTAAATGATGGTAGAAAGGTAGCAGTCAATGTACAGTAGATGATGGTAGAAAGGTAGCGGTCAATGTACAGTAGATGATGGTAGAAAGGTAGCGGTCAATGTACAGTAGATGATGGTAGAAAAGTAGCGGTCAATGTACAGTAGATGATGGTAGAAAGGTAGTGGTCAATGTACAGTAAATGATGGTAGAACGGTAGCGGTCAATGTACAGTAGATGATGGTAGAAAGGGAGCGGTCAATGTACAGTAAATGATGGTAGAAAGGGAGCGGTCAATGTACAGTAAATGATGGTAGAAAGGTAGTGGTCAATGTACAGTAGATGATGGTAGAAAGGGAGCGGTCAATGTACAGTAAACGATGGTAGAAAGGTAGCAGTCAATGTACAGTAGATGATGGTAGAAAGGTAGCGGTCAATGTACAGTAAATGATGGTAGAAAGGTAGCGGTCAATGTACAGTAGATGATGGTAGAAAGGTAGCGGTCAATGTACAGTAGATGATGGTAGAAAGGTAGCGGTCAATGTACAGTAGATGATGGTACAAAGGTAGCGGTCAATGTACAGTAGATGATGGTAGAAAGGAAGCGGTCAATGTACAGTAGATGATGGTAGAAAATTGAGCGGTCAATGTACAGTAGATGATGGTAGAATGGTAGCGGTCAATGTACAGTAGATGATGGTAGAAAGGGAGCGGTCAATGTACAGTAGATGATGGTACAAAGGTAGCGGTCAATGTAGATGATGTTAGAAAGGTAGCAGTCAATGTACAGTAGATGATGGTACAAAGGTAGCGGTCAATGTACAGTAGATGATGGTAGAAAGGTGGCAGTCAATGTACAGTAGATGATGGTACAAAGGTAGCAGTCAATGTACAGTAGATGATGGTACAAAGGTAGCGGTCAATGTAGATGATGTTAGAAAGGTATCGGTCAATGTACAGTAGATGATGGTAGAAAGTAGCAGTCAATGTACAGTAGATGATGGTAGATAGGTAGCGGTCAATGTACAGCAGATGATGGTAGAAAGGTAGCGGTAAATGTACAGTAGATGATGGTAGAAAGGTAGCGGTCAATGTACAGTAGATGATGGTAGAAAGGTAGCGGTCATTGTACAGTAGATGATGGTAGAAAGGTAGCGGTCAATGTACAGTAAATGATGGTAGAAAGGTAGTGGTCAATGTACAGTAGATGATGGTAGAAAGGGAGTGGTCAATGTACAGTAAATGATGGTAGAAAGGGAGCGGTCAATGTACAGTAAATGATGGTAGAAAGGTAGCGGTCAATGTACAGTAGATGATGGTAGAAAGGGAGCGGTCAATGTACAGTAAATGATGGTAGAAAGGTAGCAGTCAATGTACAGTAGATGATGGTAGAAAGGTAGCGGTCAATGTACAGTAAATTATGGTAGAAAGGTAGCGGTCAATGTACAGTAGATGATGGTAGAAAGGTAGCGGTCAATGTACAGTAAATGATGGTAGAAAGGGAGCGGTCAATGTACACTAGATGATGGTAGAAAGGTAGCGGTCAATGTACAGTAGATGATGGTAGAAAGGTAGCGGTCAATGTACAGTAGATGATGGTAGAAAGGGAGCAGCCAATGTACAGTAGATGATGGTAGAAAGGTTGCAGTCAATGTACAGTAGATGATGGTAGAAAGGTAGCGGTCAATGTACAGTAGATGATGGTAGAAAAGTAGCGGTCAATGTACAGTAGATGATGGTAGAAAGGTAGTGGTCAATGTACAATAAAAAATGGTAGAACGGTAGCGGTCAATGTACAGTAGATGATGGTAGAAAGGGAGCGGTCAATGTACAGTAAATGATGGTAGAAAGGGAGCGGTCAATGTACAGTAAATTATGGTAGAAAGGTAGCGGTCAATGTACAGTAGATGATGGTAGAAAGGGAGCGGTCAATGTACAGTAAACGATGGTAGAAAGCTAGCAGTCAATGTACAGTAGATGATGGTAGAAAGGTAGCGGTCAATGTACAGTAAATGATGGTAGAAAGGTAGCGGTCAATGTACAGTAGATGATGGTAGAAAGGTAGCGGTCAATGTACAGTAGATGATGGTAGAAAGGGAGCGGTCAATGTACAGTAGATGATGGTACAAAGGTAGCGGTCAATGTACAGTAGATGATGGTAGAAAGGAAGCGGTCAATGTACAGTAGATGATGGTAGAAAGGGAGCGGTTAATGTACAGTAGATGATGGTAGAATGTTAGCGGTTAATGTACAGTAGATGATGGTAGAAAGGAAGCGGTCAATGTACAGTAGATGATGGTACAAAGGTAGCGGTCAATGTAGATGATGTTAGAAAGGTAGCAGTCAATGTACAGTAGATGATGGTACAAAGGTAGGGGTCAATGTACAGTAGATGATGGTAGAAAGGTAGCAGTCAATGTACAGTAGATGATGGTACAAAGGTAGCAGTCAATGTACAGTAGATGATGGTACAAAGGTAGCGGTCAATGTAGATGATGTTAGAAAGGTATCGGTCAATGTACAGTAGATGATGGTAGAAAGTAGCAGTCAATGTACAGTAAATGATAGTAGAAAGGGAGCAGTCAATGTACAGTAGATGATGGTAGAAAGGTAGCGGTCAATGTACAGTAGATGATGGTAGAAAGGGAGCGGTCAATGTACAGTAGATTATGGTAGAAAGGTAGCGGTCAATGTACAGTAGATGATGGTAGAAAGGTAGCGGTCAATGTACAGTAGATGATGGTAGAAAGGTAGCGGTCAATGTACAGTAGATGATGGTAGAAAGGTAGCGGTCAATGTACAGTAGATGATGGTAGAAAGGTAGCGGTCAATGTACAGTAGATGATGGTAGAAAGGTAGCGGTCAATGTACAGTAGATGATGGTAGAAAGGTAGCGGTCAATGTACAGTAAATTATGGTAGAAAGGGAGCAGTCAATGTACAGTAGATGATGGTAGAAAGGTAGCGGTCAATGTACAGTAAATGATGGTAGAAAGCTGGCAGTCAATGTACAGTAGATGATGGTAGAAAGGTAGCGGTCAATGTACAGTAGATGATGGTAGAAAGGTAGCGGTCAATGTACAGTAGATGATGGTAGAAAGGTAGCAGTCAATGTACAGTAGATGATGGTAGAAAGGTAGCGGTCAATGTACAGTAGATGATGGTAGAAAGGTAGCGGTCAATGTACAGTAGATGATGGTAGAAAGGTAGCGGTCAATGTACAGTAGATGATGATAGAAAGGCAGCGGTCAATGTACAGTAGATTATGGTATAAAGGGAGCGGTCAATGTACAGTAGATGATGATAGAAAGGCAGCGGTCAATGTACAGTAGATGATGGTAGAAAGGTAGCGGTCAATGTACAGTAGATGATGGTAGAAAGGTAGCGGTCAATGTACAGTAGATGA
This sequence comes from Lithodes maja, assembly GCA_037953745.1. Classification (NCBI taxonomy): domain Eukaryota; kingdom Metazoa; phylum Arthropoda; class Malacostraca; order Decapoda; family Lithodidae; genus Lithodes; species Lithodes maja. Next base: position 7,975 of record JBAKBP010038734.1, read on the forward strand.
TGGTAGAAAGGTAGCGGTCAATGTACAGTAGATGATGATAGAAAGGCAGCGGTCAATGTACAGTAGATTATGGTATAAAGGGAGCGGTCAATGTTAATTATTATAACTGGGCAATAAAATGATTTAGATACATAATAGTTTCTTGTTATTCCTTTAGTAATCTTGTCTTGTCTGTAGAGGGTTGTATGGACAGGCCCAATTAACCCTGCCACAGACACTTAGTAATCGATAAATTACCTTTTTCCTCTTCTTCTTCTTGGCCGGGTGGTTCTGGCTCTCCGACCTCCCCCGCCGGCCAAGCCTTTGTACCGGCTTTACCCTAGTGGAAAAAGTTAGTGAAAGAGAAAGTGTGTATAGTACAGTACCGTACTGTATTTAAAGGGGAAGATGAAAGCAGCTTAAGGTGTAGTGAAGAAGAGGATATTCAGAGAAGTTAGCTTAAGATATAGATATTAGACTAAGGATACCCTCCTACTCCTTCCTCCTCTCCCTCCTGTTCTGTTCTATACTCATCCATACTCCTGTCAGGACCTTTTTCACTCTCTGCATTATCTGCCTCACATTATCTTCTTCCCTTCCTTCTAGCCCCACCATTCCCCCTCCAGGTTTTAGAGTTTGCCTCCTATATCCCTGCTGTTACTTTATATACTAGGCTTGACCCTAAGCGTCCATCATAAAAAAATTCTCTACCTGGCCTCTCCTTCTTCCTGCACATCTTTAGGGAGCTCTTTCTCTCCATCCCTCCGCTCCACTTTTTCTTCCCACTTCTTCCACCCTGGTATTTATTTTCCCATCCAGCGTCCTCGTCCTCCGCCTTGCAATCACTTCACCGGTTATCCCCCTCCGCTCCCCCCCCCCCCCCCAATCTTGTCTCCTCCCTTGTTTCTTCTGTCTTACTCTGCATTTTCTTACCCACCTACGCCTATCCCCTACCCACTCATACACTCTCCATATCTATGTATCCTCCGATTCCTCAATCTTAACTCTAAATTTTAACTTTGCTAACTCATACATCACTCCCGGCACTCCAACTCCCTTCCACAACCCCGAACCACCTCGTATCTATTTACCCTCTCTCTTACTGCATTCGCTAGCCTGTGCCACATTCTTTCTCCCCTCATGATCTTTTCATTAATCTCCCTATTAAATCCCTCCAGTCTCACCCAGATCCCTAAGTACTTATGTTCAACCACTTCTTCCATTCTCTCTCCTCAATATCTTTAGTCTTGTTCACTCTCATTACTTTTCTTTTTCTCCGATATATGTCATCTGCTTCTCCTCTCCGTACCTTGCAGCCTCTACCAGCATCCTTTCTAACTAATCCCCTCCCTCTGTCAACAAGACAAAGCAAAGGCTTGGATGCTCAACTTACTGCCCTGACCTTCATTCCTTCATCCGTTCTTAATATCCTCTGCGTTAATTCTTCTACCAATATAACGACAAAGTGCAGCCTTGTCTCACTCCCCTCCTTGACTTCACCCAGTCCATGTTCCTGTCCCCTAACCTGATTTGTACTTTTGTTCCCTTTTATATGCTTTTCAGCATTTTCCGCACCTTCTCCGTCATTTCAACTCTTCGTAGCATCTCCCACAGTTATTCCCTATCAACTCTGTAATACTCCTTCTCTATATTCAAAAATTCCATTCATACTGTCCTTCCTTGCTTCTCCTTTTCCAGCCTGTCAGGAAGATCGTAAATTCTTGGTAGAGGGTAGCAATTATGACGCGTGAGCTGGTTTACCCGGCAGTAGTCGGTGCACATCCTAAACGTGCCATCCGGTTTGGCCACCAGTAGGCAGGGAGAGTCCCACTCACTGTCGCTTCTATTCACCAACCCATGTGCCATTAGGAAGTCCACCTCTCGTCACAAAGCCGCACGCTTTTCTGGATTGGCACAGTAGAGATGCTGCTTCACAGGGCTGGCCCCTTCGGTCAGCACCACGTCGTGCTCCACCAGGGGACACAACTGGGGAACGTCATCAAACATCTGCGGAAACTGGTAAAGCAGGAGCACCAGGTCACCACTCTGGTCAGGTGATAAGTGCTGAAATTTCAAATGGGGATGAGCTAGGAAGGCAGAGCTTTGCATTGTCCTATCCTGAGGCAAAGGGAGGTCATTATGCTCCACTACTCTGATTTCTTTATAGTTCACCTTCTTTAAAGTGTTCCACATAATTCATGTTAAGGACCTTATTATCAACAACATCATCCCTAACATGATAGATCTTCAGCAGGTTAACATCCACTAGTCTTACTGATCTTTTTATGCACAACTTATGGACCATGATATTTACTCAGTAAACGCTTCTTAGCTATAGGTAATAAGGCTAGCACAAGATCACCTGGCTGAAAATCCCTGACAATTTTATTCTTGTCATAATGAAATTTCATTTTATCCTGAGATTGCTCTAGATTCTTCATGGCAAGTGTTACTGCAACTTTCAATCTAGACTTAAATTGGTGAACATAATTATGTGAGAAGAGGCTTTCTAGGATTAGCATCTAACCAAGTGTCCCTTAGAACTTTCAAAGGACCTCTGACCTCAGGACCAAACACAAGCTGATATGGTGAAAACCCTACAGAATCCTGTACACCACTCCTCACGGCAAAAACACAAAATGAATGCCCTCATCCCAGTCAACACTGGTCTCTTCACAGTACTTAGTAAGCATAGATTTGAGTCTGATGGAACCTCTCTAATGCACCCTGGGATTTTTTTTTTTTTTTTTTTTTTGTATAGGTGAGTGAGGGAGACAAAAGGCATAACTGACTGTAGCGAGTGCCTCCCCCATAGATGAAAGAGTGACAGGGCCAAAATCAAGGGACGTTCGAGCCAAAATGCCTGGACACACGGAGTTTGAAGCGATTTAAGTCATAGGAGGAGGGAAAGACTGATTCTGGGAGAGAGTTCCAGAGCTCAGTAACGTTTCACTCTTGGGTTGGAGAGTTGCACAGAGTAGGGATGGGATTGTGTTGCAAGCCGGGTACCACGTAACCTACGTAGAGAAGGTGGTATACGCTGGGAGAGCTCTGAGGAGTACTGATTATTGTAGTAGCGATAGAATAGCGAGAGAGATGCAACATTGCGGCAAAGAGAGAGAGTTTGCAAAGAGTTGGTGAGTGGGTGGGAATTAATGATACGAAAGGCTTCCTTTCTACTTTGTCTAGGTGTGCGGTGTGAGAGGGTCCTCCATATGCATGTGAACAATACCTAATACAAGGACGTACTGTGCCCCTGTACAGAGCAATAAGCTGTGCAGGGGGGAAAAAAAACTTGAGGCGGTTGAGCACACCCAGCTTCTGGGAGGCTGTCTCAGCAAGACTGGTAATATGGTCCTTCCAAGTGAGAGCAGAAGAAAAAGAGGCACCAAAAATATTGAGAGAAGATGAAGGATTGATTTTTGTATTGAGAAGAATAAGGGATAGTCCATTGGAAGTTGCGGATGGATAGATAGATGGAGAAATTGGGTTTTGGAAGCAATAAATGCAACAAGGTTTTCTCTGCCCCAATTGGAAGTAGTAGTTAGATCAGAAGATACATGTTATATTGTTTTATTACATTTGTCTTTGAGAGATTGCTGGCTGGTTCATTCTGGAAAACTAATTGAGTAGTGTAAGGTAGAGTCGTCTGTATATGAATGGATAGGACTGGTGGTACAGTTGAGATAATTTATGAAAATTAGAAAGAGAATAGGAGATAGGACAGAGCCCTGAGGAACACCGGAGTTGATAGGATGAGGAAGTGAGCGATGGCCGTCCACAACCTCAGCTGTGGAATGGCCGGAAAGGAAATTAGAGACTAAGGCACAGATAGAGGAATAGAAACTGAAGGAGGGTAGTTTAGATATTAAAGATTTGTGCCAGACTCTATCGAAGGCCTTCGATATGTCTAGTGTAATAGAAAAAGCCTCACGGAAGTCCCGAAAGGAGGATGACCAAGAGTTTGTAAGATATGAAAGATCACCAGTAGAGAAACCCTTAAGGAAGCCATACTGACGATCTGAAAGCAGATTATGAGAAGAGAAATGCATATGAAAATTGAGGGTGACTGGCTGTGGAATGGTACTGATGTACTCTCAACTCCTCCATTGTTTGCTTGAAAAGCTGAAAAGTAAAGTTACTAACCAAACCGGACTGAACCACACGCGGAAATCCATACTGTGTGAAGAATTTACTGAGAGCCTTTACTATGTTCTTGGAAGTTATACGTCTTAAGGGGAAAACCTTGGGGTACCTAGTGGTGGAACACATGACTGTTAACCTCCCGCCAAGGGAAAATATTTGTATTTATTCCCGACGAAAATAGTTATTTTACCATAAATATTCTATCTATCTATTACCCGACGCCGTGATCCCCGAAGGGGTGGCCACGAACGAACCGCCCCCATGCACCTCTGTCCCCAGTCAGTCGATGCCCCTCCCCCCAACCAGCACCGCCTTCGTTCATGTACTTCCTCACTCCATCCTTCCACCTCTCATTCGGTCTACCTCTCCCTCTCTGTCCCTCCACCTCGCTCTCGTACACCCTCTTAGTCATTCTCTCGCTTTCCATACGTTCCATATGGCCAAACCATCTCAAGTTGTTCCTTTTCACACTTTCCAGCACATCTACCTCCACACCACACCTCCTTCTTACTTGCTCATTAGTCTGTCTATCCCTCTATGTAACTCCGCACGCACTTCTTAAGTAACTCATTTCCACTGCTCTCTCTCTTGGTCTGAGTCTCTCAACCAACGTCCATGCTTCGCTTCCGTAAGTCAGTGTCGGTATTACCACACTGTCATGCAAGGACTTCTTCACTTCCATACTTACCACCCTATTTCTTGTTACTGCTTTCAGCGTTCCTACAAACCTCTTCCCCTGTTGTACCCTCTCCCGCACTTCTTCATCCATAGTCCCCTCTTTACTCAACACACTGCCCAGATACTTAAAAGAGATGACGATCTCCATAGCCTGACCGTTCAGCTTCACCTCACACTCTGTGACTTCACCCCTTTCGAAGACCATAACCTTGCTCTTCCCCGCATTTACCTTCAAATTCCGTTTTTTGCACACCGTTCCAAACTCATTTACCAGACCCTGCAACTCCCATTCATTATCACTCATCAGAACTGTATCATCCGCAAACAGCAGTATAGGTAGCTTCCACTCAATTCCCTCCCTTTTCAGCGATACACCAACATCCACTGCTCTTGATAGTATTTCTTTCATGACTCCATCCATATATACAGTAAACAACGACGGGGACATCACACACCCTTTCAAACCAACGTTCAGGTCAAAGAACTCGCTCTGCTCACTCTCCACACATACTGCTGCCTTTGCACCCTCATACATGATCTTCACTGCTTTCAGCAACTTGCCATCTACTCCGTATATTCTAAGTACTTTCCACAAACCTTCTCTATCCACTCTGTCATAGTCCTTCTCCAAGTCCATAAAGCCAACATACACCTTTTGTTTCTTCTCCAGATATTTCTCCACAACACAATTCAGGGTAAAAATCTGATCTACACATCCTCTTCCCTTCCTAAAACCTCCCTGCTCGTCGCCTATCCATTTCTCCGTTCTCACTCTCACTCTCTCAATCACTACCCTACTGTATACCTTCCCTACTACGCTTAGAAGACATATTCCTCGGTGGTTACCACACACTCCTCTTTCCCCTTTGCCCTTATATAGGGGGACTATTATGCCAGTCTTCCAGTCATCGGGTGCACTCCCCTTCTCCCATGCTAGTTTGCACATTTTCCATACCATTTCGATCACTATCTCACATCCATACCTCAACATTTCCCCACACACTCCATCTGTTCCTGGTGATTTTCCCAACTTCACTCTTTTCATGGCTTCCCACACTTCTGACCTCCTGATGCCCACCTCCTCCTCCACTACTTCTCTTCTTCTCCCTCCCATACCATATCCAGCTATGTTTGCTGGCTCTTCATTCCTTACATTTAGCAACTCATTGAAGTACTCCCTCCATCTTTCGACTCTCTCTTGCTTCTCGGCTAGCATTCTCCCATTCTTATCTTTCACACCCTTACTGTTTCCCTTGCTACCTTCCCTAACTTTCTTGACTTCTTTCCAGAACAGTTTCTTACTCTCCCTCCATTTTACACTCAGATTCCTTCCAAATTCCTCATCTACTCTTCTCTTACTTTCCTTCATTACTCTCTTCACCACCCTCTTACTCTCCACGTACCTCGCTTGTTTCTGTCTCTCAAAATCTTCATTCCCTCTACAACCCAACCACTCTCTATATGCTTTCTTCTTTTCTTCCACAGCTATTCTTACCTCTTCTGTCTACCTTTTACTCCCATCTCTCTTCTCCTCACTCCACACACCTCCTCACATGCTGCACAGATTTCATCCTTAACACCTTATTAGCGGGCTAGGCGGTCTAGCGGACCGTAGCGCCCAGCCCTGCTTTTACCCTAAATAGGGTTGTTTACGTGACCATTTTCATGCCTAAATAAGACCCAGAGCGTAAAACAAGTATCTATCCCTGAAAGGGCGTAAACAGAGCTTTCTAATGACACCCGAACCAGCCTTGTACGACTGCTGGTTCTCTTGCAACGATCGTACAACACGAGTGCAAAAACCCTGTAATTAGGTAATTTCCCTACATAATTCCCTGTGTAGCGAGTGAGAGAGGGGAGGGAAGGGTGGGAGTTACCTCAGTTGTTCCACCGCGGTGGTCGTGAGCGGTCATAGAGTTGCTAGGCTCCTCACACCGCTCAGCTCTCTCTCTCAGCAACATTACGTGCTGAAAATGGCGCACGACATAAGTTGCGCGCCGACAGTTAAGGGTTAAACACCTTGCTCATCTCCTCCACTTCCTCCATAACTTCCAGGTCGAACCCACCTAGTCGTCTTTCTACTGCTCTCCTGTACTCCTCCCTGACTTCCTCCTCCTGCAACCTCTCCACCCTCCTCTCGCCTCCCTCCAGCTCTCCTCACCCACTTCTTTTGTATCCTAACCTTAGCTACCACTATATAATGATCAGACAGACCCCCTCCAATACCCCTATACACCCTAGCATCCATCACAGATTTCTTCATTCGTTCATCCACACACCATAAATATTGTTATTACTTATTCATATACGGCTATTTTACGTTTAATATGAAGATATTAACATGTAACAGCAATAAAACAAGTGAGAATAATATATGGGGGGTGAAAAAGACGTATTATTGCCGATCGTATCAGGAGGGGAGAGCCACCGCGACGTATACCCTCTCTCTCTCACTTCACTATCCATACTGACGTCTTGCAAGTGAAGTCTCTCTGTTGCTAGGATCTCTAACTGCCTCCCCTGTGACCCTGAAACTGCGAGCGGGAAATTTGCGCCGAAAACTACCCAATTAAAGGGTGAATAAGAGGAAAAGTAGGTTATAATTGAGGGGGGAGGGGGAAAGTGGGGGGTTTGGACACATGTGGAGGAGTGATATGAGGTATGGAGGGGAATGATCTCACTTAATCACATATTGCTTTGTTTTGAGTGTCATTTGGGTGTTTTGAAAGGCATTTTTTATGCCTAATTACCTCTTAAGAGTCCCAGCGCCTTTGCTCAGTAAAACTTCTTAAGAGTCTTGGCGCCTCTCCCAGGTTAACAAATACTCATTACCACCTCGTGTTTCGGAAAAGGTCCTATATATACAGACAATTATGACACTACTAAAATGTTCATCAGTTACCGGAATGGGATTTTAGGGTGGAGACTTTACAGACTGGTTAGGTTTTCCAGCAAGTTGACACTCGTTACAAGTTTTACAATAGGATCTGACTGATTGGTTCATGCTTGGCCAAAAGAAGTATCTGAGAATCTTGT
>JBAKBP010038735.1:0-15811 GCA_037953745.1 Lithodes maja
GTCCCTGTGTTGGCTTGTTGCGGCCGTGGTGGAGAAGGAGAGGGGGACAGTCAAGCTTCAGAGGAGGATAGCTGGGATCAACATGTTTCAGCGGATCAGTGGGCGGGGAACTCGAGCCTAAGGGCTGACGAGGCTATAGCTCATTTGCCTGAGCCGCAGTTTGATGCTATCCGTCAGTTGTTCGGTTCATACCCCACTGTATTTGCTGAACACCCAGGCCTCACTACTCAGGCTATGCATGATGTTGACGTGGGGGACCATCTACCCTTTAAGTCAATCCCGTACCGTGTGCCCCCATAAAACTACCAGCTCTGAGGGATGAGTTGGAGTATATGCTCGGTAGAGGGTTGATAGAGAAAGGCACAGTTAAGTGGACTTCCCCCGTAACACTGCAGCCTAAGCCAGATGGCAAGGTACGCTTTTGTATTGATTTCCGTAGGTTAAACGGTTTGACTCCAACTAACCCATATCCTCTTCCTCGGGTTGATGATAGTGTTGACAAAATTGGTAATGCTCGTTTTTTGTCTAAAGTAGATTTAGTGAAAGGTTACTGGCAAGTACCTTTGTCCGAGCGTGCTAAAGAGGTATGTGGTTTTGTTGTGGACGGGAGTACCTACCGGTGCAATGTTATGCCTTACGGACTTAAGAATGCACCAGCAATGTTTCAGAACCTGATGAATGAAATTGTAAAGGACATTCCAAATTGCACCGTATATTTGGACGATGTAATCATTTATGATGACGACTTTGAGAGCCATTGTGAGCACCTTGAGACCTTGTTCCGGAAACTTAGTGAAGCAGGTCTGGTAGTAAATTTGGCAAAGTGTGACTTCGTAAAAGCCACTGTGCAGTACCTTGGGTTTGTAGTGGGAAGGGGACAGGTGTGCCCTCCTCAGAACAAGGTACAGGCTATCAATAAATTTCCGCACCCAACAACCAAGAAGCAGATTATGAGATTCTTGGGTATGATAGGCTACTACAGACGCTTCATAAAGGGTTACTCAACGGTGTTGGCACCTCTCACAGATTTGTTATCTAAAGACAAAAGTTTTTGTGGGCACCTGAGTGTGAAAAGGCTTTCACTTTGGTGAAACATTTGCGATGTACTCACCCGATACTCAGGGCCCCAGACTTTAACAGGCCTTTTCAGCTGGCAACAGATGCTAGTGGTGTAGGGGCTGGTGCCGTCTTGCTACAGACAGACAATGAAGGTGTGGAACACCCAGTAAGTTTCTTTTCTAAGAAGTTCAATGCTGCCCAAAAGAACTATTCTACAATAGAAAAGGAATTACTGGCGATTGTGCTGTCGCTCAGGCACTTCGAGGTGTATGTTCCAGCCGATGGCCCAGTCGTGGTTATCTACACTGATCATCACCCTTTGAGATTCCTGAATCAATTTCACAATCGCAATATGAGACTGACCAGGTGGTCTTTGATGTTGCAGGAGTATAACCTGGCCATCCATCATATTGCTGGATGTGACAATGTGATCGCGGATTGTTTATCGAGGGTGGATGATCAGTCGTAGGCTATCACAGGTGTGTGGGTTTGAGTGGAGGAAAATAGGCTGCCCTTATAGTGCAGCCGGGAAAAACATATTAAAATATAAAAATAAAATAAAAACTCTTTCTTTTGATATAGATAATCATATAAGTTTGTCATAGCCTATAGAGTTTGAGTAGTCCACGAACTATCAAACGGCTGAGCTGCTGTAAGCTCGCTCTGGGAGCATGATATTGTGTCTTTTTGCTATTGTTGGGAGGGAGTTATAAAATGTGATTTTTTTTTAATAATAAGATGTGTTTTGGTGATAAACTCAGCTTTGTTTTAGTGCCATGCGGTCGCTGGGTGTGAGGGGCTTGATGGGGTTCTGTGTTTGTCAGATTTTAGCTCAGGGTTGAGCAAGTAAAATCTTGGGGGAGGTGTGACGCATGTCCAGTGTGAGCATGCTGTACAGAACGCCTAGTCATGCCCCACTCTCGCTAGGATCGTCAGGGCAGGAACTTTGGCTGTAGTCTATGTAGAGTTTCCTAACTTAGTTCATGTGAGCCGTTGTACTATAAGTATTATGAATATGTATTTTGTTTTCATCTGAGTCAACGAGTTCTATTTTATATCATTAGTTATAAGTATTGTGTGTAAAACTTATTTGTAATGATGGGAAGAGAAACAGCCACAGTTGGGTGTCAGTGGGTGCGCCAGGCGGGAGGTGGGCCTAACTCACTAGCACTCCCCCCCCCCCCCCTCAGTGCTAGGGGAGCCTTTGTCTATCCCAGAGGAGAGAGAGAAATTACGTAATGGTAGTCAGTGGGCGGTCCTTAGTAGTTCACGTTGGGCTCACTAGAGGGCCGGGTATAAAAAAGGGAAGTCTAGCCATTTTTTCATCAGAACTCATTAGGCAGAGCGACTTCTCATTTCCCTTGCTAACTATATATATTCTTCTGACTGATGTGAACTTTCTCTACTACCTTACATTCTTATCTCCTCTTTTCCCTGCCTGTTTAACTTCCATGGTCCCGTTGGTGCAGAGCTAGTCAGCCAACGTATTATCGCTTGAGTTCTCACGAGATACTTGCCTATTAGATAGCCTATTTTGGAAGGGTTAACTTAGAATAGGATTGATTTATGTTTGTTGCACTTGTATATGCATTTCCCTGTGTGTTATTATTATTATTCCTGTTTTCTGCTAGTCTAGGTAATGCTAGACTGGGGTAAGGCTTTTCTGTGTGACGAGTTGTTGTTTGATGCAGTGGTTAAGCGATAAACCTGCATACTCGTTTCGGTTCAGTGAAGCCTAGGTTGTCTTCGCGGCTGACTGTGTTGAGTTAATAATTTACAGTGCGTGAGGGCAAGAGCCTAACCACCCTGTATTTTATTAACAGTTTGTTTTTACTTTGTCAAGGAGCCGGGAGAAAACCAGATACAAGGGATCTGGATTTCTCAAAGTGCACTTGTTAGGTTTAACGTAATACTTTAAACAGTTGTGAGGACTTCGCTAGGCTACGAGCCGTTTTTGCTCAGTCACTGCTACCTTTTGCCCACAGTACCCCAGCTAGACTTTACTCGATTAGTAGATACAGAATAGTATTGAAGCTTTCCTTATGTATGATATTGTTTATGCACTATTGATTTCATGTGTTGCAAGCTTGGCTACTTTAGTGATTAGTGGCCCACGAGCACAATCCGAGTAGGCTATTGCCGTTGCATTTGCGGAGTACTTCTTTTTAATGTTTGCCATTTACTATTGCATATTCTTTTAATTATTCTTATGCCAATTTAAACCTTTAATAGTATTTAATTGCCAGTGTTTTTGCTTATTGAATTACTGTTCAAAATCCGATACGTACTTCTTACGAGCATCCGAGAAGCATCTAACTTTTTTCAGAAGATTCCTTGCTCGATGCTTAAGGCCTATTAATTAACGTAACGTAACGTAATAGTGCCGATCCGAAGTAGAGGGTGGAGGACTTCTTAAGTTATTAGTCAAGGGTGGATTACTTCGGCTTCGGCCAACACTATTCTTTGGGGTTGTTGTTTCTTACTTCATCGTTTGATTGTTGACCAGACTAGATAATTGCTGTCTCTTTATTAGTCTGTTGTTGAACACTAGTACCGAGTTCTTGTATACCCCGTTATAGCAGATTGAACTCTGGAGGGTATTGGTGATTTTTGTTCGGCTGGCAGTACTCAGGGGTTGGGATCGTGTGTTTCCGTTGTGGCAGCGAGCCGTATTCGAGTCCTGATTGAGAGCCCTTGTGTACCCGAGTGCCAGTTCGTAACAGGGACCAGAGACACGACTCGTCTCCCCTTAAAGGGTGACTGGAAACTTCATATCACAGCGTTTCTCATATATACCTTGTTCATTTTAGGTAGGCCAATAATCTTTACTCATAATCTCTGTAACTCAAAAAGGACAATAGTAAATGAGTTAGTTTGTCTACCAATTGAAAGAGACAGCTAGGGAATAGGTACAAAGGAGTACAAAGGAAATCAAGCAACAACAGATCTAGTGACCCTTCTAGGCTGCTTGTCCTCCAAAACACTGGGGATCAAGTGTCCAAACAGTGGTTTAGAGTGGGTAAGGGAACATTGGAAAGGGAACTACTGCCCTGCCACGACTAGGAAGTTAGTAGGGGGCATATGGGTTAGTAACTGAGGGGAGGATAAAATAAAGTTATTCATTTACAAACGCGGTCAGTCGCGGGTTTGATGCGAGATATTTGTCTAAGCGGAATTTAAATGAATCAACGGTGCTGCAGTCTATAGCGTCTCGGGGAGGTGCTGCAGTCTATAACGTCTCGGGGAAGCCCATTCCACAACTTGACAACTCGATTGAAGAAGAAATTCTTAGATTCGTGTGAGTTAAAAGATTTACCAATAATTTTGCAACCGTTTCCCCGCGTGTAGTTAGATTGGTCGATAGTGAAGTACTTACTACAGTTCATATTGTCGATGCCTTTGATGATTTTGAACACTTGAATTAAGTCACCTCTTAATCTGCGCTGGGTTAAAGGAAATAGATTTAATTCTCTAAGAAGCTCTTCGTATGGTTTGTTCTTTAGGCTAGGTATCATTTTGGTAACTCTACGTTGAACTCGTTCTAGCTTATTTATGTCTTTTTGGTAATAAGGGCATCAGCATTGAACGCAGTATTCCAGAAGAGGGCGGACTAAGGAATTGTAAAGGGTTAGGATTACGTCTTTGGATTTATGCTCAAATGATCTGCCTATAAAGCCAATTATTTTGTTTGCCTTCTTAACAACTTCTGAACATTGTTGACTCGGTTTTAGGTTACTCGATATTGTTACTCCCAGATCAGTTTCTCTGTTTACATTCTTAAGCTGAGTGCCATTCATCGAATAGTTTGCTTTCTCATTTAGGTATCAGATAATTATGTAGTACTTTACATTTATCCGCATTGAAACTCATTTGCCAAATTTGGGCCCAATGTGACAATTTATCTAGATTGTGTGCATATCGTCAACTTGATCTTTTGAGAGTACTCTATTTGCAATTTGTGTATCGTCAGCAAATTTTGAGATTGTACAGGTGAGACCCTCATCTATGTCGTTGATGTAAATTAGAAAGAGAATTGGTCCTAGTATCGATCCCTGGGGTACCCCGCTACTTACATTGGTCCATTTAGATGCCTTACCGTTTATGACTACTCTTTGCTTTCTGTCGCTGAGCCAATTTTCTATCCATTTCAACACACCGTCTTGTATTCCATGCGCTTTTAGTTTTAGCAGTAAACGTTTGTGGGGAACTTTGTCAAAGGCCTTTTGAAAATCAAGGTATATAATATCTACAGCTTTACTCTCATCGTAGAGGTTGAGGATATCGTGGAAGAAGTCTAAGAGGTTTGTTAAACAGGAACGTTTTTTACGAAAGCCGTGTTGAGTATCTTTAAGTATGTTATTTTCCTCTAAGTGATTTACGAGTCTGTCTCTTATGACCGTTTCTAGCATTTTACATACAACGGAGGTTAAGCTAATTGGACGATAGTTACTGGGTAGGGATTTGCTGCCTTTTTTGAATATCGGTGTTACGTTGGCTATCTTCCACTGATCAGGCATAGTTCCAGACTGCAAGGATTTATTGAATAGTAATGTCAGTGGTTTGGAGAGCTCATCCTTAGCTTCCTTTAGAACTCTAGGCGAGATTGTATCAGGTCCAGGCGTTTTATTTACCTTGAGTTTATCTAAACAATTCAATACTTCTCTCTCTGTAACGGTGATATTGCTTAGAACATCTGAATTATCAATCTGAATCGGCGATGGTGTAGGGATATCACTGAGGTCTTCTGTTTTAAAACTGATGCAAAGAAGGTATTAAGGGCATTATTCATTTGTACTTCGTCTTTGGTGTATTCTCCATTTTCATCGACTAACGGTCCAACAGTTGAAGTAACTACTTTTTTCTTTCTGATATAACTATAGAATTCTTTCGGGTTTGTTTTACTTTGATTCGCAATATGTAACTCTAGGGTCTTTTTACTTTGCTTAATTAACTTTTTGGCTTTGCGTCGTAGCTCTACAAATTTCACCCGTTCTTCGTCATTTTGTGAGGATTTTAATCTATCATTAGCAAATTTTTTAGCAAGCAGGCAGTTTGAAATATCTTTATTCCACCATTTGGGCTTATTATTATGGCCTGGACGCCGTATTTTCGATGGTATGCAGTCTTGCACTGCTTTTAGGTAAGTGGGTTCGAATAACTTCCAAGTTGTATTTATGTCGTTATTATTAATTAAAAAGCTCCAGTCAGTTTCTTTAAACATAGCTCTAAGTTTATGAAAGTTTGCTTTCTTGAAATTAGGGACTTTTTCGGTGCTACTATTTGGTTCGTTACTAGTAAAGTTTAAAGTGAAAGTTATCGTACGATGGTCGCTGTTACTGAATTCATCACCAACATTCAAATTCTCTATTAATTCTTCTTTTGTTGCAAGTACAATGTCAAGAACGTTATTACCACGGGTCGGTGTTCGAACAAATTGATAAAGCGAACTCTCTTGCAAGTTCGTATACAAGTCATGTCCGGAGTGTGAAGTAAGAGTATCGCCCCACTTGGTCACAGGTAAATTAAAGTCGCCAAAAAATACGGTATCTTGTGAGTTACTTACATCTGCAATTTGTTCATAAATTTCTCGGTCAGTTTGCACTGATTGAGCTGGAGGTCTGTATATTAATGCAAGTATTAGTTGTGTACCTTTATTATTCTTTATTAGCACAAAAGATGTGTCGACGTTAACAATTTGAGGTTTTGACAAGAGGGTCGGGTTAAGACTTTCTTTAATATAAAATAAAACGCAACCTCCATTTTTATTTATTCGGCTTTTCTCAAACATTACATAACCGGGAAGTGAATACTCTGCTAAAAAGTCTCTATCTACTGTATTGAGCCAAGATTCTGTTATACCAATCACATCATAATTTTCAGTAAACACTAGTTCCTCTAAATCTGAAAATTTATTGCGTATGCTACGAGCGTTTGCATAGAAAACCTTTAAAGTTGCGGTTTTAGAACTCACAGAACGTTCTTTAATCAAATTTTTGGTTCTGATCGGATCTACATTTACATTCGTGGCTGACATCGGTCCTCGGTCGTTATCCCTGGCGGTTTTGAATTTGGGTCGTGTTGGTGGAGCTTTATCCAAATTCGCGGTTCTTGACAGAGTAGCATTTAATTCCTTCGCAGGTTGCCGCCCTCGCTGTCTTCGGTCCTCCTTCCTGGTTGTCCTGTGCTGAGTCGATTTCTTCTCCGAAAATCCTTCACCGCATCGTTGAGAAGACGCCCAAAACGTGCTGCTCCCACCTGGTTCAGATGAACTCCATCGTCCGAAAACAAATAGTCATCGTAGTAGAAATTGTCCCAGGTGTCGACGAATCCCACGTTTTCCTTCCTGCAGAGGTTTGCTAGACAACGATTTGTGCTGGTGGCTATGTTGTAAAATCGGCTCTCTACACCAAGCCGGGGGACGATTCCTGAGACGATGATCCTTGATGACTTCTCCTTAAACGACTTGATCAGCTGCTGGTACTTTAAAAGCAAATCTTCCGACCGAGTTCGCTGTACATCGTTGGATCCAACGTGGATGACGTACATTGTATTAGCAGGGGCCAGCTTAGATACTTCGTCAACTGCAGCAACTACGTCGTCCACACCACCACCAGGGATACAAAAACGCTTCCTGGTTTTAGGTGCTCTGGCGCAAAACTCTGTGAGCTGACCACGTATCATCGAGTCTCCCACGAGCCGGACTTCTTCTATTTCCGCTTCGTCATCTGAGTCTGCGAGTATCTGGAAGCGGTTTTGACACTCGGTAATCGGTATGGGTTTCCTGGTCTTGGGGCAAACGTTGTTCCTAACAACACGGAAGTTGTCTTGAGGGGGAAGAGAGTTACTATTTGTTTCTTGAGTATCGGAACCATCAGATGAAATGGCTACTGCAGGCGTTGAATTGTTGGCAGTTGACGTTGGGGCGTTGGTGGCTGCTGGAGTTGCGGTGACAATTGAAGTTTGTGGTACTCCAACGTTGAGTGTTACAAACTCTTGGAGTGATTCCAGCTTCATGGTGAGGACGTTGATCTTGTTGTAGGCTTCATCTAATTTCACTGTCAAATTCTCTTGTTGCTGGCAGAGACGGCAGACTTGAAGATCGACAGCAACAAACATGGACTCACCAAACCTACTGGCGCAGTTCGTACAAGTGCGAGGCATGGTAACAGTCAGTTTCTTCAGATCACTTCACTCACTTTAAAACACTTAACTCACTTTAAAACACTTAACTCACTTTAAAACACTTCACTCACTTTAGAAACACTTCAATCACTTCAACCGAAAACAATGTTGAAATACACAACAATAGGTTATCAGGGGTGATAGCCTAACCGAAAACAAAACATTTGAGATACACAGAATTAGGCTTCCAGGGGCGATAGCCTAACCAAAAGTTTTTTTTTAAATTTAAATACGCACCAATAGGCTACCAGCGTTGAATAGCCTAACCGAAAATAATAAAATTGAAATACGCAGAAATAGGCTACCAGGTGTGATAACCTAACCTTAAACAAATATATATATATATATAACAGAATATGTAACTAAATATACAATTCACCAAATAGAGATTATATAAAAATAAAGTGTGACCGCACACAAGGGGTTAATATACTGTATCAACAGATGGCCCTGGTGTCACTGTAGCCTAGTAAAGCAGTAGCCTACTCTTTTTAGATCAAACAAAACAAAATGTATCAGTCAAAGGTTACTACAAGATCGTGCAAGCAACAACTAAAATTACAGATATATATAGCTACAGTAGGATACTAAATACAATATCTACTAGAGTTAATAAGAACAACAGATTGGCTGGCTTTTGGCTAGGCTAGGTTTGGATTAGGTTAAAAGCTTGGCAGGTTGGGTTAGGCTAGGTTAGTTTGTACAAATACCACCCTTAGCTTAAAGTAAAATCACTCTGAGGAGAAAAAGTCAAGAATATATCTAGGGGGAAAAGATAAATGAATGCACTTAAATTTACTACAAAATTGGCTGGAATTTAATATGTATAATCCCCCCAAAAAAAATTGTTTACAAAATGGCGTCGGCGTTCGTTCCTGTAGGCAGGTTAGTTAGTACACAATATTGTTTATTATCAAATTAATATGCAAAGCTTTACTTACATACAAGGCAGTTAAATTGATACTTACTACAGTAGGTAATGGGTAAAATTAGGGGCTACGATTTTATATCAACTAAGAAGAGAGCGTTTGTTTACAAACATAATTACATAATTAAGCATCTTGAGAATAATATATTAATCAGTGATAGGCAATATGGTTTTAGACGATGTCGATCAACTGCAGACATGCTTTGCCTTCTTACGCATCAAATCAACCAAGCTACAGACCAACATGGTGAAACACATACAATAGCACTGGATATATCAAAGGCATTTGATAGAGTCTGGCATCAATCCTTATTGTCGAAGATGTCACACTACGGCCTTGCATCATTAGTTCCACTAATTTCTTCTTATCTTCATAACAGAAAAATATGTGTAATGGTAGATGGCCTTTATTCTCAATTTCACTCAATAAATGCTGGTGTTCCCCAGGGATCAGTTTTGGCCCCAATTCTGTTCCTCATTCATATCAATGATCTCATATCTACCACTCATAATCCAATACATTCCTACGCAGATGACTCAACACTCCACAGTTCCTTCACATTTACCAATTCTTTCACCCAAACCGATCTTATAAATTCAAAAATAAACACTGCAATTTCTCTGAACCAGGACCTTTCTAGAATTAATGGATGGGGACAAAAGAATCTAGTTTCCTTTAATGCACAGAAAACCAAATACATTCAATTTTCTAACCGACAGAATCTCACTGACTCCCATATATTTTTTAATGATGTAAATATTCCCACTTCCCCTAGTATTGACATTCTCGGTGTAACATTAACTACTAACTTGAGCTGGACACATTATGTTAGAAGCATTGCTAAGAATGCCTCTAAAAAACTGGGACTCCTGTACAGAGTTCGAGAATTCTTCACTGACGAGCAGTTGGCCGTGATATATAAAAGTCATGTGCGTTCTCAGATGGATTACTGTTCACCTCTGTGGGGTGGAAGTGGAGTGGTTGCATTGAGGCAGTTGGACAAAATTCAAAATAAAGCTATTAGATTAATCAATAACCCTGCAATCACACAGGACCTTCCTACATTATCCATACGAAGAAACGTTGCATCCCTTGCATTATTCTACAGATATTTTCACAGCAATTGTTCCGAGGAACTTGCTTCAATTGTGCCGCCTCTCCACATCTTTCCGCGTAGAACTAGGGCAGCTGAGAGCGCCCATGAATTTACACTTTCTCCTCCACAATGCAGAACTTCTGCTTATCAGAATTAATTTATCCCCAGAGCTACTACTCTTTGGAATTCACTTCCCTCGAATTGCTTTCCACAAACTTACAATCTGCAAATGTTTAAATCCAGTTGTTACAAACATTTTATGAATGGAGGATGCCTTTAGGCACATGGTCCTTTTTGTTTTACCTGTGTTTTTCCTTCCTCCGTTCATTGTCTCTTTAAAAAAAAAAAAAAAAAAAAAAAAAACAACAACAGATGGCGCTAGTGGCGCCCTGTCCGAGCAGGAGTCTTGTGATACACACAAAGTTTATCAGTCAATACACAGCGAAATATCGTGCAGTGTTACTTACTAAACTACAGGATGGTTAAACGTGCTCTTAACCACCTTTCATGCACAAGAATGAAGAGGATGAGTAGTTAATACTCAAATTATGATCGATATCGTGAGAGCGTTGACAGAGCGTCTGCAGCGTCTAGCGGTAGCGAGAAAACACGTGTGGTAAAGAACAGCCCATTAGCTCTAGCCCCTTTTAGAATTATAGAGGACAGAGGTTACATTTTTGGCCTACCTATAATGAACAGAGTACAAGTTGTTGGCGAACCTTGGAGTTTGGCTATACATTATGAACAAATAAACTTTATCCAGAGAGTATCATTACTTTAGATGATGCAGCATTCATCCATATACGGTAGTGTATTTGGATTCATAACATATTTTGCTAGAGCCAAGATAGGTCGAGGTGGGTAGAGGAAGATATCCAGGAGCAAGCGAGAGAGAGAGAGAGAGAGAGAGTGAGTGAGTTTTAGGGAGGTAGAGGGAAGGAGATTAATGGTGAAAGGGTGTTGGAAGGTTAATCAAAAGGGCCCGGCCTTGATATATCGCCTCCCCGCTAGATGGCACAGCTGAGGATGAACACACAAAAAGATAAACTGGATGGCTCGGTCGGTAGTGTTTCAACCTCAGGGGTAGGTAAATTAGGACTTCAGAGGCTATCAACCCTTCTGGATTATGAAGCCAGCACACTGTATGTCAAGAATAGCGTCAGGACTGGAGCCCCTTTTCGAGAACTCTAATCCCTTCAAGCCTTAGAGCTGAGTGTTGAGCAAATTAAATTCCCAATGACTGACCGGTCGATTTTGTAAAGTTGACTCTAAAGTTATTATTGAAAATGAATTACTTACCGGTACCTTACACGAATGTGATCAATTTCAATAATTATGGTACTAACTGTGTCACTAGGCCAACTGATGGGAAAGATGGATAACAAATCTATTATTCGAGAAATAATCCAGTTAGTCAGGATTTGAGTAGAGATATATGTCTATAACTCTGACTTTTGAAACTTGGACTGTGAGAGAGTGTACGGTATGGCATCTTTTTGCAAATGTTTCCAACCATTAGGTACTCTGTTGAAAATTAAATGATTTACATAGTACAAATCAAAGGCTTTTCCGATGATTATATATTCGTTACCATAGTGTAATTTTATCTACTGTATAATATATTGGAAAGTATTTCCTTGGTCGTCATTTGATAGGAGACAGGCATCGTCCTTCCCATTTGATATGGCTGTACGTATCATTGGTTTAACATTATGGACAGAGAGGTAAATGAAAGAAAGGAAAGACTAAGAGTGTGTATGACAATAGTATATAGAGAATACATACGATAATATAATGTACTTGATAGTAAATTATATACAATAGGAGCATTTCCATGTAGCCTAATTACAACAACTGTAATTATTATTTTGTTCTGACAAGTTCAGCTTCTTTCTTGTCCACTTTGTATATATATTGTTTTTAGATTACTTTAATTCCTATTTTCAACGATCAAATACACAGTGGTATTTTAGCCATTTGCATTAAGGATGTATGCTTTCATCTGTTGCATCTTTATACTGTTGTTTTCTCCCATTTTCTTGGCCTGTTCTCTTCCTCCCCCATACATCCCCCCATTGTTAAGGGGGGATGGGCGTATTCATTTGCTAATTTTTATATATTTTTATCATTGTTTTACCTCCCTAGACCTGTATCAAGTTTAAAAATAAAATCCCCCCAAAACCCTCCTTCAAGATATATTTGTACATTTTTCGATAGAAAATGTCCTGGCCGAAGGCCCCTTCGGTTCCTCTTAAATTAGAGGTTCGCTATCGCTCGCCAGGAAAATATCAACACCTAATTTTTTGTTTTTTCTTCTATATTCCAACTACTCCCTCTCGGGTATAGGCTAAGAGCCTGCACACTCAACCGCTGAACACGGTGAGGCCCGTGAGGTCTTGTTCCAGTCTAGGGAGCGAGACATGCAAAGCACCCCGGCTCGAAGCATCTCTGAAGCTGCTCTGCCCCTGCACTTCACAGTCTCACTCCCCAGACTCGGACTCTCACTCTCAGAACGCCACCTATTGAGCAATTAACTCACTAGGCATTGCCCCCCTGTAGCATAATTTGAATATGGGAATATTCATACTGTACAGTGCTATTTAATCAGGGAACAATGAGGGTATTTTTTTTTGGCATTTCGGTGTGCTGTGGTATTGCACTGAAACTAGGTACAGCACAAATTCCATCCCAATAATATCTTCCCATTGACATATTGGGATTTGAACCCGGGTCCATTGGATTACCAGTCCAGTGGCAAGACCACTCTGCCACGAAAACTCCTAATATTGACAAAACAAAATGGGACAAAAGGTCTTAATATCGCCAAACTAATGAGCCGATCGTCATACAATCTGAAAACTAATGAGGCTAAACACGAGGAAGAAGGGGACCAGGGGAAGGGGACCCATCTACCCATTGTTAAGGCGGGCCCCATTAGTACCCAGCCCTCCGTCCACCGCCGCCCTAAGATATACAGTAACACAAAGGAGGAACAGCCCTCAGTGACCCCACCCACAGGAGAAAACTATCCTTTCCTGACATTGGCCACTCACTGGAGCCCAAAACTAGGTATTCAATAGGGACTAGGGGGTTTCAGCCACTGGAAATAATGGGGGGTTTAAAGGTTGAGTAAACATGGTACTAGTGATCGCGTTATTCACTGTCATATTATCAACATCAACATTTAATCAGTTAATCAGTAGCGCTACCATAGACATTCGCTAATTTGAGCGAATGTCGCGCTACATTTGCCTTTGGTAGCGCTGCAGAGTCTAGCGGGATATACCTTATAACTCCTCAGTGTCA
Source organism: Lithodes maja (assembly GCA_037953745.1). NCBI lineage: Eukaryota > Metazoa > Arthropoda > Malacostraca > Decapoda > Lithodidae > Lithodes > Lithodes maja. The sequence continues at coordinate 13,573 of JBAKBP010038735.1, forward strand.
CGGCCCTGGCTGGAGAGAGGATGGGGGCCTGCCGGGCTCCCGCTCACTCGGCCTCGTCTCCACAGGCTTTATAAGCCTGTAAATTGCTATAAATTGCCATGTGCGTTCCGGAACATCTCCCGCAGCCAAGGGATTAATAATACTAAATTTAAGTTGCGGTATAAAGCATTTAATGGATCGGCCTATAACTGCCTTTAATAACGAGAGGAAATAATTATAATGAGGGAGAACAGACTTTTGAGTGAAAACACCTACTGTATGTACCCCTTTAACTCAAACCAACACACACACACACATTTTCTCTCTATTTGAAGCAATATGTTCTTGCTCACTTTCCTTCGTTTTATCCGCCTGCCAGACGTGGATGGTAAGGAGAGAGAGAGAGAGAGAGAGAGAGAAACGGATTGTGTATGTTTCGTTCACCAGGGGTTATAGATCATAAGTTAAAAAATGTGGCTGTAAGAGACATCATCTATATTTTCCAATCCAGCAGCCTTCCATCCCACAGCCACCCGTTCTAGTTAGTTAATATAGGACTTAAGAGGCTATCAACCCTTCTAGATTATTAAGCCAGCACACTGTAAGTCAAGGATAGCATCAGGACTGGAGCCCCTTTTCGAGAACTCCAGTTCCTTGACTCGGTCTGTTCTCCCACCCGACCCCAACACCGCAGTAAACCGGCATTATCTTGTTTGACGTAATCATAATGTTATGCAAGCCACATTATCCTGTAAAGTAGAGGCCAAGTGTTGCGGTAGCCTAAACTGTATGGTCGATGCGCTCATAATTGCACCATACTTACATGCTATACACAGCAGTTTATCTTTGCAATTTGTAATGTAAACTACTCCATCGCAAAATATAACATACAAATGTATAGATTTACACATTTGGAAAATCGCTTGCGTCACTGCCCACTGGGTAAATAGCCACAATTGGGGATAATGCATGCATTGGGTTCTAAAATGGCTGTTACATCGATGGCCATACATTGCCTGTCTTATGGGACCATTGTGGATAGTGTTACTGCCTTCCTAACTCTACCTCTCTTCTCTCTTGCATCCCTTTTATCTCCGTTTCCTTGGTCGCTTCCACTTTATCACATATCACAGGTTTCCTTCTTTCTTTTGCACACTTACTGCATATCATAACCTAAATTTCGTGGTATTGATATAATGGCTTAAAGGTGAATTACGGAAGCAAATCAGTGCTGCAATTAGTATTTTACAATGTAGTAATGGTCAAGATATGTTGTATTACTGAACGTTACGGTGCTATAAATAAACCTAATAATACAAATATACAATAATTGTTTTTCTGGCTCGTAGTTGAAGCTTGCTGACAGAAAACAGCTGGGAGAGAAGGTGTGTGTTGATTGGCTATGCAGGCTCGTGACGTAACCTGAAACCGGGAGAATTTGAAGACAGTAAACAAACCCATATAAGTAAAGGTGGGATGATACCCTCTGTGACATGTATTCATTAATAATGGCAAACTGTGTGACTGTGTGGTATAATAATCTTTCTAGGGCACCAGTGAATTATGCCAAAGCTCACTCAAAGCAATACAGTGATAATATTTTGAATAATTTCGTTTTACCTAGCCAGACCAGACGTATTTTAGAGAAGCATCCTGGATTGTTGTTGTTGATGTGTTTATTTTATACTAGCCCTCTCGGCCAGGGCCCTCACAAGGCTAGTGTTCGGTGAGGAGGTGCAAAGTCAAGTCATGTAACTGTCAGTAGTCAGATATCATCATAAAGTTAGGTGGCTTTAAGGAATTGTCTAATTGGAGTGATATAGCCTACATGAATTTGGTCTGAGCATCATAACCTGGTGCTAGTTTATACCAACTACATCTCCAAGTATTCCTTTGCAGGCTTTGCTTTCAAACTCCAAATAGGCCTACGTGACATATCTAGTTGAATAATCAGGTCTCCCCCAATCCATTTAGTAGGCTAGATATTAACATAACCTAGAACTAATTTTACCATTGGGTAATGTATTTTACCTTTAATTAGATTGTGTAATACGTACTATGTTAGCTCATTATGTGTATAGGACTATAGCCTAGGCTTATTTCTGGTTGAACATTAAAATTAATATTTACATCGACTGATAATTCTTCCAGTGGCACAGTTCTAATATCTACAGAATATAGGCTATCCTAGGAGGTTTGGAATACCATTATGCTATGCTAACCCAAAATATTTTAAAGTTGTACATTAAGAGTATCCATT